>JAQZBX010044960.1:0-21195 GCA_029593785.1 Cabassous unicinctus
AGAGCAGGGTGGATTGCTGATTAGAAGTTATGCCTTCCCTGATGATGTGGGTCTGTGCAGCATCATTCCTGAATGCCTGGGAAGGGACCCTCTCCTAAGGTAATGGGCTCTTAAGGAGACAAATTACAGGAAAATGAACTTACTGTTAAATAGAATTGGAACAATATATGCCTTAGGACACTTCACATCAATGAAAACCTCTTAGGAGCATTATGAAAAAATTGTTCCTGGAAAAGTTAAACTCATGAGAGAGGAAGATTTTTTAAAATCTATAAAACTGTCACAAATTTTCTCATTTCCTCTGTTCATGCAGAGGGTTGACCATGAAATGGACCTAGGTTCACATTGCCTTACCTTTCCTGAGTAACAGCATTGCTACAGGGGAAGAAATCTCTGAGAAGCTGGATAGTAATGGCGACAGAAATATTATTTGTTTATCATGTGCCCTCTCAGTAAAACGAATCTTTTATGAGCTCAGTTTTACTTGTTCATAATTTACTGTCCTGTGCCTAGAAGTGTTCATGATATTATTTGCATAATCTTTTAAATATTGTTGATTTTGGGTATGAATAAATGAAGAACTGCTCTATCAGCCTTGGGAGCTGAAGCCATTTTATCTACTACCACGAGGTGGAGGTGTTACACTTCAGGTCTGCTAATCATTTCATTAGTGATTTTAGAAAGTGGTGGACTTAAAGGGCAGTGCTAAGGGTAACTTCTAAGTATCCGGTGACTCTTTTCTGGAAATAGTATTTGTGTTGAGGGGAATACAGATGTCTTGTTTTGGATATATTGAGGTGCCTTTGGAATGTTGAAGAGGAGCCTCAAATATCTATTTAAAATTCAGAATAGACTGAGACAGATATACAATTTGTGCACTATATCTTCATCTATCCAATGATATGAGTATATTCCACACAGGTTTTGGCACCATATTTATAAGATTTCAAGATAGTTGAAGGTGATTTGAAGGTGTACAATTGGTAATAAAAATGTTTAAATTTGTCAATATTGCTGTACTTTGTTGAAATTGGGGGTATTAAGTTGATTTCTGGCTTTTTTCAGGCTTGCAGTTGCATTTCCTGTGCTCATGATATTTTTATCTCCTTCCATTATTTATCTTTACAACTCACTGCACAGGGCCCTTTGCCTTTATACTCTCTAATAATTTGTATAGGGTCTTCGGGGACTTGGTTGTCTGCTCAGAGCTCTATTATGCTGTTTCCCTGGAGATGGGGCGTGAGTAAATCAGACGGGTGAGCAAGATGATGCCACATTCCCAACTCCTTATCCTTCTGGTGCTCTGGGTCTCAGGTGAGAGATTTAGAAGAGTAATATCTTTATAAAATTGGAGAATGGCTTTACCATGCAGGGTGAATAATCTACTTTATCTAAGACAGATTTGATTGTCTATGATCAATAAAAAAACCTACATTTAGATATATATTTAATGTACTTGTGATTTAATGTATATCCTATGTTCTTTTCTGGTTGCAGTTGCCAGTGGGGACATCGTGATGACCCAGTCTCCAGGCTCTGTGGCTGCATCTTCAGGAGAGACCGTCACCCTCAAGTGCAAGTCCAGCCAGAGTGTTAGCAGCTACTTAGCCTGGTACCAGCAGAAACCAGGACAGGCTCCTAAACGGCTCATCTATGGTTCATCCAACCAGCCATCTGGGTCCCGGATCAATTCAGTGGCAGTGGGTCTGGGACAGATTTCACTCTCACTATCAGCAGATTCCTGGCTGAAGATGTGGGAGATTATTACTGTCAGCAGTATAACAGTGCTCCTCCCACAGTGCTTCAGACTCGAACACAAACCTCCTCCCCAGGATTCTAGGGCAGTGAGTCCTGCAGCACCAGCTGTTTCTTCGTCAAATAGACTTGAACTTGTTTGCTTCCTCCTTCTGTCTGAGAAGCTACAACTTTTTGGGGACTGTATCATAGAAATCTCGTTTTCTTCTCATGGCCAGATCAAATGACAGGGTGAATAAATTTCTCTCTCTTACCATCTAGGCAAAAGTCCTGTAAACTTTACACCGTGATGAAGTGATTCTCCCTTCAGGGTGCCTCCTTAATTCTGAAAAATTTACCGTCTTCTATCCTTATTCTTTTGATCTTCTTCCTTCTGCCCCATCATCCTCCAACTCTGTTCCTTCCCAAGATTAAATCCTTGAGCCTTCATATTTAAAACTTCCCCAGTGGAAGGTCATCTTATTCCCTTATTCTTTCTTTTCATGGACTTGGAATCCAAGTTTTTCTTTTCTGTGTCACAAAATGTGATTTGATTTGCTACTCTCTCTTTTTTTATTTAGATAACTATTTTCATTTTTTTTTCTTTTAAGTGCTTTTTAAAATAATTTTCCATTTTTTAAAAGATACTTAGATTACATAAATGCTACACAAAAAATAGAGGGATTCCCGTATGTCCCACTCCTCACACCTCCCACACCTTTCCTCATAAACATCCTTCCTTAGTGTGGCACATTCATTGCAATTGATAAATGCCTCCGGGAGCTTTGCCATTAAGCATGGACTATAGTTCACATTGTAGTCTACCCTCTCTCCCACATAGCTCTGCCTGCTTTGTGATAATATAAAATGCCCTATATCTGTCGTTGCAATGTCATTCAGGAATATTCTCAAGTCCTGAAAAAGTGCCCGTATTTACAACTGTTTTTCCCTCTTCCTTCCCATGGAGCCTCCAGTGCCCACTGGCTCCACATCAATGTTGTAATTTCTTCCATTGCTAGAATCACAATATGTCTATTGTAGAATCCCAGTAAGTCCACTCTAGTCCATTGTTCTTTCCCCAATCCTGAGGATTCTGGGATGGTGATGTCTGTCCCACCTCTAATTAAGGGGGCCTTATATCCATGGGGGAGGGTGTAATAGAATAGATCAAACAGAGGGTATTTCGTAGGCAAAGGAAGCGTTCTACATGATCTTACAATGATGGACACAGGCCATGTTAAATATCATCAAAATTTATAAAAGTGTATGGTCTAAAATGTAAACCATAATGTAAACCATTGACCATGTTTAGTAGTTATATTTCACTATTTGAACATCAGTTTTAACAAAGGTACCATCCACATATGAAAAGATATTAATATAGGAAGGAGGAAAACGGGAGGATTTTGGTTATATGAAAGTCCCCTGTATTCTGTATGTGACTTCACTGTGACCTAAAACTTCTTTGAAAACAAAATGAAAAAATAGTAAGACACTGGGGAATAAATGGAAGAAAATACCACCATACAGACAGGACACCAGATATTACAGCAATGAAAGGCGAAATGCAAAAAAAAAAATTTATCTATTTTTCATTATATTTTAATAAACCAATCTTTTAATATTATTTCAGTTTTAGTTTTTTTTTTATATTTTCATTTCTTATTGCCATTAAATAGTAATTGTGAAAGACTTTAGTATACATACTCATAATGCTTATTTTTAAAGGGATGATGCTCATTCAATGACATATGTTGAATTTCGTTTGGATATAAAATTTTCAAGTGAGCTTCATATTCCTGTGATTGTCACCCTGTTTCATTAGTTCTCCTGTAAAATGGTTGAACCACAAAACTCACAAAAAGTTAAGTGTTTTCCATATTGTTTTGAGATCTGTGTTTACTTCTTATTGCCTTATGTTTCAAATGACACATATACAAATTTATTCTTTACAACATTGACAAATATTGTATGTTTCATCTGTGGAAGAAAGAAAAATAATGCAAACAGGAATATGTATATTTGATGGTGTGAAGCAGTAAGGACGTCAGTAAACTATGATCTTGAAGTTAATCTATTTTTTGGGTGTAATCTATTGTAGGCAGAACACTTTTAGTAGGTTACTTCAGTTAATGCTTGGTCCACTGTGGGTCTCAGTCCCTTTACTGGAGTATTTTTAAAGAGAATAAAATTCAGACAAAGGAAGAGAAAGCCATGGGAGCAAGAATCTGAAAACCACAAAACCTGGAAGTGAAGGAAGAGACAAGCAGATATCCACATGTGCCTTGCCATGTGAAAAAGAGTCCAGGGTCACAGGCAGCCAGTCTTTGGGAATAAAGCATTCTTCTTTCTTTCTTCTGGTTCCTATTACCCTCCGAATAATATAGAAACATATAATCCTGGCCATCAGAAGTTTAAATCCTCTATGGAGATCTTGTCTGTCACTCTCCCTCCTTACCTACTGGCCCCTCTGTCAGGGCAGGCCTTTCTACTCAGGGTCTCCTGATTTTACGTTTACAGGCCTAGGTCAATGCCTTCTCTCATTTCTACCTTTTCTTTGGAAAAGAATAGAAAATTTATAATGATAGAATATTATCTCTTCCTATTAAAGAGCATTCCACAATTTTCTAATCCTACTTATAAATATGTGCAACTTTCCCCATTACCCTTTCCCCTCAAGTATCAATTTATTTATTTATTTTTACATCTCTGACACTTTCTGCCCATGTGTCCTCAAGTAAATTACTTAACCTCTCAGTGGCAAGGTTTTCTCATTTACAAAATGGATATAATAACTGTCAATACACAGAAAAGTCTATGAGTAGCACCTGGTATATAGAAATACTACGGTCCTTCCATTTTAGTATTTTCATATCTCTTTCAGAAATGCCTTTCATTCCCCATTATTTAGCATTTTTTAGTGATTAAATTAGTTTTCTGTGGCTGCTTTAACAAACTAAAGGAAACTTGATAACTCACATGAAAGAATTTAATTCTCTCACAGTTTTGAATGCCAGAAAATTGAAATCTGCATCACAAGGCTGAAATCAAGTTTTCTGTAAGGCCACACTTCTGGAGTCTCTCCAGGAGAGTATATTCTGTGCCTGTACCATACCACAGTGGCTGCCAGAATTCTTTGTTTTGGGACTACGTTACGCCAGCTTTCAAGTCCAGCATCTTCAAATATTTCTATGCTCTACCCTCATTTGTCTTCTCTGTGTGACTCTCAAATTATCCTGCCTCACTTTTATTGTGATTCATGTGATTGTATTTATGTCCAACCTGAAAACCTGGGATAATCTCTCCATCTCAAATTATACAAAGTATAAAATATGTCTCATCTAAGGTAGCACGCATGAGTACCAGGGTGTAAGACCAGATATTTTCAGGCTATTTTTTAGCCTATAGTGTATTTTATTCAAACCCAATGATACTCAATTTTCACATTTCTCCTCATCCCAACATGCCCAAACGTCTAAACAAATTACAGCCTCATCTCAATTCCCAAACCTCATCTAAACAGTATCTGCACAGAAGTCCAAGTCATCATCTAAATTGTCTAAATGAGGTATATATGACATTCTGGGTAGGATCCATTCTGGGAAGAAATTCATTTCTATCTGTGGATCAGTAACTAGGAAACAAGTTTACTGATTCCAAAATACTATGTTGGGGATGGTATTGTCTAAAAGTTTTAGGTATCCCCATTCCAAAAGGGAGAAAAAGGAAGGAGGAAAAGAAACACTGCTCCCAAGCAGTTTTGAAATCTTGAAGTTCTCTTTGGTTTCGTTGCCTGGGAATAATCTCTGTGGCATATGGCTTTTCCCTTTGGCTCTGTTTTCAGAGCCAAAGTCTGTGACATCTCTGCCTGCAGATCTGGCCTCTGTCTTCATCTGTGTTATATTGAATTACATACAAATTCTTTTTTTTTTTTATTTTTAAAAAGATACTTAGATTACATAAATGTTACACAAAAGGTGTTAGGGATTCCCATATGCTCCACTCCCAGCACCTCCCACACCTGCCCACATAAACATTCTTCATTAGTGTGGCACATTCATTGCAATTGATAAAGATATCTTGGGACTTTGCCATTAAGCATGGACTATAGTTTACATTGTAGTCTATAATCTCTCCCACACAGTTCAGCATGTTATGTGATGATATGAAATGGCCTATACCTGTTGTTGCAATGTCACTCAGGATGAGTCCCATGTCCTGAAATAGTCCCCATATTGCAACTGTTTTTCCCTCTCCCTGCCCCTAGAGCCTCCAGTGGCCACTGGCTCCACCTCAATGTTGTAATTTCTTCCATTGCTAGAATCACTATATGTCTATAGTAGAGTACCACTAAATCCACTCTAGTCCATAGCTATTCCCCTAATCCCGAGGATTCTGGGATGGTGACGTCCACACCACCTCCAATTGAGAGAGGGCTTATAACCTGTGGTGAAGATGGATGGGACTAGTCTGCCTGCAGCTGCAGACTTTGTTCCCTTGGATGGCCCGTTGTCCATCCTCATCTCCCTGCCAGTTGTCCTGGTTGAGTCTGATGAGCTGTAGAGTAGGTGTTGCAACTCTGCCATAATTCTGGGCCCAGCTGGCACATGGACAGCCCAAAGACTCAAATCTCGGACATACACCTACAAACTCCAGCACCAAGTATACATTTAAACAGAAGGGACAGTGGAGCCATGTTCAGGGAAGACACAATTGAGTCCAACTGTCACTCTCAGGAGCACAAACTCCAAAGTAGGACCCACTGGCAAGGCACCAAACTCCAGAACTATCCTCTCTGACCATAGGACCTGGGTGTCTCCAGAGCCCTCAGGAGCCCCACTATTTAGGGTAGTATCCACTTTGGCAGTCTATGAGATCTTGCTGAGATGTGCATAAGCATCACCCCTGGGATGACCTCCCGGCACACTGTGAAGTCTCTTAGCCATATAAACTTATTTGTCTTTACCTTTTTCCCCTTTTATTTGAGGTCTTTTTCCTGTTGCTTTGCAAACTAGCAATTAATCCCTCGGTGCCAGGGAGGCTCATCCCCGGGAGTCATGTCCCATGATGGGGGGAATGTAATGAATTCATATGCTGAGTTTGGCTTAGAGAGAGGCCACATTTGAGCAACGAGGAGGATCTCAGGAGGCAACCCTTAGGCACCCCGTAACAATAGGCTAAGTTTCACTTTCAAGAGCAAAGTCTTACACGCCTAGTCATGAATATCAAAGGCCCATCAGTGGACCATCCTCCTTTGCCAGTCACTGCCTCTGCACTTGGGGAACTGTTGCTGCCCCCTTAGAGAATGTGGCAGAGCTCTCTAGGATGGGAATTCAGTATTCTCTTGGTTATTGTGTGAGTCTCCACCCATTGTGACAATGCCTTGTGAATATTTGAACATTTTTACATACCTTATATGTATGCTCAAGTGAACTTCCTCCCATGCATCCCCCATCACTGACACCCCCATTAACAACCCTCTCTCTCCTCAGTTATATCCCTTCTGTGATCCAAAGGTTATTAAGAAATGAAGCTATTACAATAGCCAAATACAATTAATAGGAAAATGAAACAATAATGATAAGTTTAAATATAAGAAATAAAATACATAAAAATTTTAAAAAAGTAAAAATAAAAAGAGCTTGGGGGTATTAAAAAATTTGAGGGCAAATATTCTCACTGACCTGATTTTGTGATAATCAGTGTAGGGTAAATATTTGCTATAATAGAAACCATGCATGTGTCTCCAGACCTAGTTTTTCTCCATAGGTCTGGTTTTTAGAATGCTGGTGAGAAACTAAGCCTGACTTATTATATGACCATCCTGTTTGGGAAAAGACTATAGGTTTGGGTATCTTTGGTCAACCTTAAGAGATATAGCAGGGAGACAGATGCAACTTGGGTTGTTGGGCATCTGTCTGCCATTTGGAGGGACCTGGGTTCGATCCCCGGGACCTCCCAGTAAAAATAAAAAAAAGAAAAATACAGAAGGCACATGGGCCACAAGGCCCTGTGCATGGGTGCGCCGCCAGGCCCTATGATGATGATATGCAGGAGAGTGACACAAAGGACAGACAAGATGAGATGCACTGAAAAACCAGGAAGTAAGGTGGCACAGATGGTAGAATGCCTCTCTCACTTGTCTGAGATTCTGGGGATTGAATCCCAGTGATGACAGGAGGAGAACAATGAGAAGAGAGGGCAGGAAATGACACAGAGAGTTTCCCAGTGAATGGACACAGAAATAGTAAAAAACGGGAGTGTGGGTATAAGTGGATAAAAGTAAATAAATAAGTAATTCCTTAAAAAAATGTATAGGGGAGGAAGATATGGACTATAATTACTAGTAATACTTTGATGATGCTCTTTCAGGATTTGTTAACAAATGTTTCACAACAATGCAGGGTGTTGGTGGGGGTGATGTGTGGGACCCTGTATGATGTTATGCATGTTTGTTTTGTAAGTTCATGATGTTTACTGAACATTTATAGTTTATGTATGTTCATGAATGACTACTTCAATAAATTGTTTTAAAAAAATGAAAAATATTAAAATTTTTTTTTTGACATTTTGCCTTTCATCACCACTATATCTGGTGTCCTGTCAGTACTGGGACACCTTCCACCACTCATTTCCCAGTGTCTCACTATTTTTCCTTTTGTTTTCAAAGAAGTTTTAGGTCACAGCAAAGTCACACAGAATACAGGAGACTCACATATACCCAACATCCTCCTCCTTTCCTCCCCCCTGTATTAATACCTTTTTATATGTGGATGGTACCTCTGTTATAACTGATATAAAAATATTGAAACAGAGCTACTAAACATGGTAAATGGTTTACATTATGGTTTACATTTTACTCCATACACTTTTAAAATGCTGATGATTTTACCATGTCCTGTGTCCATTATTGTAAGATCATGTTGAACACTTTCAATGCCCACTAAATACCCCCTGTTTGATCTATTCTATTCCTACCTTTCCCTCTACTTGGAGCCCATGGTGACCACCTGGCATTACTCCTTGAATGATCAGATTCATAGTTACGTGCAACAAAACTGAGGTTTTCACACACTGGTTTCTCCTACCCTATAAGGAACCACCCATGCTCTCGAGAGATTCCCGCTTGTCAATTTGTGAACAAAAACCGTCCTCCTGAGGATGGGAGTCCAATGCCTTCCTGCTCACTATGTAGGTCTCTACCCACTGATACAATACATTATGACAAAATGATCACTAACACACTTCCTAGAAGCTGGCTAGTGGGACGCCCTGTCCCAAATGCCCCCCATCCAACACTCTAAACGAGTAAATCTTCCTTGTCATATTGCCATAAGAGCATTCCCAACATTGTACTTTCAGCCACATACCCACAAATCCCTAGTGTTCACCTGGTCCCTCACCCAAACCTCCCCTCATACCCTGACCTTCTAACCCACACTTCCCAATCTACCCACTTGTCAAACCTGCACCACCCATCCCAATAATATCACTATCCTCTGGTCATATCCCTTCAATATGCAATTACACACAATCACCTTACCATAGATTATGTCTATATGGGTTTGGCTCACAACCTTCTTCTCCATTTCTATTTCTTGTAAACCTATCTTCCAGACAATAGCTCTCTTGAGTCTGCTCAATTTGCTTAATTCGTATCACTGAGGCCATGTACGGTTCATCCTTCAATGCCTGGCTTGCTTCACTCAACATAAGGTCCTCAAGATTCATCCATGTTATTACGTGTATTAGCACTTTATTCATTCTTACAGTGGAATAATATTCCATTATATGCATAAAACACATTTTGTTTATCCGTTCAACTGTTGATGGGCACCTGTGTTGAAGCCAACTTTAGGCAATAGTGAATAATGCCTCTATGAACATTGGTGTGCATATATCTGTTGGTGTCTTTGCTTTCCATTTTTCTTGGTATGTACCTAGGAGTAGATTGCTGGATCATATGGAAGTTCTATAGTTAGTTTGTTAAGAAACTGCTAAAATGTCCTCCACAATGGCTGGACCATTCTACATTCCCACCAGTAGTGGATGAGGGTTCCCATTCCTCCACATTCTCTCCAACACTTATAGTCTACTGATTTTTCAATAGCCGCCATTCTAATGGGTATAAGATGGTATCTCACTTAGTTTTGATTTTCATTTTCCTAATCACTAGTGATGTTGAGCATCTTTTCTTGTGCTTTATAGCCATTTGTAATTTCTTCCTTGGCAAAGTGTCTTTTCAGGTCGCTTGTCCATTTTTAAATGGATTGTTTGTCTTTTTATTTTCAAAGTGTAGGATTTCTTTACATATGCAGGATATAAGGCTCCTATCAGATATATGGTTACCAAATATTTTCTCCCATTGGGTAGGCTCCCTTTTTACTTTCTTGATAACATCCTTTGAGGTGCAAAAGTTTTTAATTTTGAGGCGATCCCATTTATCTAGGTTTTCTTTCACTGCACGTGCTTTGGGTGTGAAGTTCATGAAACCATTTCCTATTACATGGTCCTGTAGATGCTTCCCTATATTATCTTCCAAAATCTTTATGATCTTGCTTCTTATATTTAGATCTCTGATCCATCTTGTGTTGATTTTTGTATAATGTGTGAGCTGATGTTCCTCTCTCATTCCTTTGGATATGGATCTCCAGTTCTCCAGCCACCATTTGTTGAGGGGGCTATTCTCTCCCAGTTGAGTGGGCTTGGTGGCCTTGTCGAATATCAGATGACTGTATATGTGAGGATCTATATCAGAACTCTCAGTTTGTTTCTATTGGTCGGTATTTCTATCTTTGTGCCAATACTATGCAGTTTTGACTACTGTAGCTTTGTAGTAAGTTTTAAAGTCAGGTTGTGTGATACACCCAATTTCATTTTTCTTTTTCAATGTGTCTTTGGCAATTTGGGGCCTCTTACCCTTTCAAATAAATTTTGTAGCTTGTGTTTTCAAATCATTAAAAAATGCTGTGTTGGTTTGTATTGGAATTGCATTAAATCTGTAGATTTGTTTGGGTAGGATAGACACCTTAATGATGTTCAGTCTTCCTATCCATGAACAGGGAATATTCTTCCATTTATTTACATCTTCTCTGATTTCCTTTAACAGTGTTGTGGAGTTTTCTTTATTTATGTCCTTTACATCTTTAGTTAAATTTATTCCTAGTTATTTGATTTTTTTAGTTACTATTGTAAATGGTACTTTTTTCTTGATTTCCACCTCAAATTGCTCATTATTGGTGTATAGAAACGCTACTGATTTTTGAGCATTGATCTTATAACCTACGACTTTATTGAACTCATTTATAATTTCTAGAAACTTTGTTGTGGATTTCTCAGGGTTTTCTATGTACAGGATCATGTCATCTGCAAATAGTGAAATTTTTACTTCTTACTTTCCAATTTGGATGCCTTTTATATCTTTTTCTTTCCTCAGTACTCAAGCAAGTATGTCTAAGACAATGTTAAATAGGAGCAGTGATATTGGTCATGATTGTCTTGTTCCCGATCTTAGAGGGAAAGCTTTTAGGATTTCCCCATTGAAGATGATGTTATTTGTGGGTTTTTCATACATATAATTTATCATGTTCAGAAAGTTTCCCTCTGTTCCTATCTTTCATTGTGTTTTTTTTTGTTTTTGTTTTTTTAAATCAGGAAAGGGTGCTGTATTTTGTTGAATGCTTTTTCTACATCTATAGACATGATCACTTGATTTTTTCTTTCAATCTGCTTATATGGTGTATTACATTGATTGATTTTCTTATGTTGAAACTTCCTTGGATATCCTGGATGAAATCCACTTGGTCATGGTGTATAATTCATTTAATATGTTGTGGAATATGATTAGGAAGTATTTTGTCGAGAATTTTAGCATCTAGTTTCATTAGAGAGATTGGTCTGTAATTTTCCTTTCTTGTGGCATCTTTTTTTGGCTTTGTTATTAGGGTAATTTTGCCATCATAGATTGAGTTAGGCAATGTTTCTTCTACTTCTGTTTTTTGGAAGAGCTTAAGCAGGATTGGTGTCAGTTCTTTCCGGAATGTTTAGTAGAATTCATCTGTTAAGCTGCCTGGTTCTGCACTCTTCTTATTTGGGAGGTTTTTGATGGCTGAGTCTATCTCTTTACTTGTAATTGGTCTGTTGAGTTCAGCAATTTCTTCTTTTGTCAGTGTAAGCTGCTTGTGAGTTTCTAGGAATTTGTCCATTTCCTCTAAATTATCTTTCTTGTTGGCATATAATTTTTCAAAGTATCCTCTTATGATACTCTATTTCTGTGTGGTCAATGTGATATCCTCTTCCTCATTTCTTATTTTGTGTATTTGCATCTGCTCTGTTTTTTTCTTTGTTGATGTGGCTAAGGGTTTGTCAATTTTATCGATCTTCTCGAAGAACAAGCTTTTGCTTTTATATTTTCTAGTGCTTTTTATTTTCTATTTCATTAGTTCTGCTCTAATCTTTGTTATTTCCTTCTTTCTACTTCTTTTGGGGTTGGTTTGTTGTTGTTTTTCTAATTCCTCCAGATGTGCAGTTAGGTCTTGGACTTTATCTCTTTCTTCTTATTTGATATATGCATTTATGCTATGAATTTCCCTCTCAGTACAGCTTTTGCTGGATCCCATAGGTTTTGATATGTTGCATTGTCATTTTCATTCATTTCAAGGTAGTTACTGATTTCTTTTGAGATTTCTTCCTTGACCCACTGTTTGTCTAAGAGTGTGTTTTTTAACTTCCATATCTTTGTGCCTAATCTGTTTTTCTGACCCTTACTGATTTTCAATTTCAATCCATTGTAGTCAGAGAAATTTCTTTGTATAATCTCAATCTTTCTGAATTCATTGACTTATTTTCCGTGGCCTAGCATGTGGTCTATCTTGGATATGATGCATGTGTATTTGAGAATAATGTATATCCCACTGTATTTGGGTGTCGTGTTCTGTATATGTCTATTAGGTCCAGATCCTCTACTGTATTAACTAAAATCTTTGTTTCTTTATTGATTCTTTGTTGAGATATCCTGTCTAATGTTGATAATGGTGTAATAAAGTCTCCTACTATAATTGGAGAGGCATATAATCCTCCAGTGAGTTTTTTCATGTGTCTGCCTGATTTATTTGAGGTGCCCCTGTTAGTTGCGTAAATGTTTATGATTGTTCTTTCTCCATGAAATATTTCCCCTTTCACTAATATATAGTGTCTGTCATTGTCTCTTACAATATTTTTATATTTAAAGTCTATTTTGTCCAATATTAGTATAGCTACACTTGCCCTTTTTTGGTTATTGTTTGCTTGTAAGATTTTTTTTCCAGCCATTCAGTTTCAGCCTCCTTGAATCCTTGCATCTAAGGTGGGTTTCTTGTAGACCCATATAGATGGATCATATTTCCAAATCCATTCTGCCGATATGTGTCTTTTTACTGGGGTTTTTATTCCATTAGCTTTCAGTCTTATTACTCTCAAGGAATTACTTACATTAGCCATATTTTCTTTGGGTTTATGTATATCATATGTTAATTTTATTTCTCTTTTTGTCTTTTTAATCATTCTTACATTCTCCTCCAGCTCTCTCTCTCTTGTTTTTTCCTCTCAGTCTGCAGAGCTCCCTTTAATATTTCTTGAAGGGCAGGTTTCTTATTGTCATACTCTCTTAATTTCTGTTTATCTGTGAATATTTTGAACTCTCCATCATTTTTAAATGCCACCTTTGCTGGATAGAGAATTCGTGGCTGGAAGTTTTTTTTCTTTTCGTGCCTTAACTATGTCATACCACTGCCTTCTTGCCTCCATGGTTTCAGATGGGAAATCAGCACTTAATCTTATTGAACTTCCCTTTTATGTGCTGGTTCTCTTCTCTTGCTGCTTTCAGTATTTTCTTTTTGTCTTAAGCATTGGACAGTTTGACGAGTATATGTCTTGGAGAAGGCTTTTGGGATGTATACTGTTTGGGGTGTGCTGCACTTCCTGGACTTGTACATCCATCTCCCTCAATAAGGTTGGGAAGTTTTCAGACATTATTTTCTCCAACACTCCTTCTTTCCCCTTTCCCATCTCTTCTCCCTCTGGGATGCCTATAATGCATATGTTTGTGTGGTTTGTGTTGTTATTCAAATCCCTAAGTTCCTCCTGGATTTTGTCTATCTTTTTATCTATCTGTTCTATTATCTTTTTGATTTCAGATGTTCTGTCTTCCACATCACTAATTATTTCCTCTGCCTGTTCAAATCTACTGTTATGTGCTTCCAGTGTCTTTTTGATTTCTTGGACTGTGCCAGTCATCACCATCATATCTGTTATCTTTTTATGTATGTTTACATTTTGTTCAGTATGTTCTCCCAATGTCTTCTTAATATCCTTAATCTCTTCCTTCACTTCATTACGTTGGTCCATGATATTTGTTTGGATAGCTTTGAATAGTTGATCATAATTCTGCTCCTCTTCCTGGTTTTTAGTTTGTTCAGGGGACTGGGCCATATCTTCCTGTTTCTTAGTATGGTTTGTAATTTTTTGTTGCTCGCTAGTCATCTTTTTATCTTAATGGGTTTATTCAGTTGATTAGCTTCTCTCTTAACTGTATTATTTTATTTAATTGCTGTTGTTTTTGCTTGTGTTAAGTTTTCTCCTTGACACTTTGTTCTTATTCTATTTTATTGATATTTCCTATGTTCTCTTGGAGAAAAAATTAGGGCCAGAGGAATCAAAAGAGTTTAGAAAGGAAAAAGGATAATAGCATTATTGATAAAAGTTAGAAAAGGGGCCATATCAGACTTAGTAAAATGAATATTTAAGTCATGTAGGCAGTGTAAAGTAATAGGGGAAAAAAAGTGGAGCACTTACAATGGAATGGATAACCAAACAGAGAACAATATATAGAATATTTAAAAGGCCCGAATGATGAGGAGAGTGGGAAAGAGTAAAGAAAGGGTTGAAAGTAAAACATTAATTTAAAAAAAAAATGAAAAGGAAACAGAATAGACAAGATAGAAATCAACACCTGTGAAATTGATGGCTAATGAAAAAAGGTGAATGTAAGAAATACAATAGAAAGCATAAAGTGGAAAGATGAAGGAAGGAAAGGAGATAGCACTGTTAGACAAAATCTCTATACACAGAGAATGGAAACTCAAGGAAGAAGAAGCACAACAAAGAAGAAACAAGCTAGCAGCACCTAATTTAAAAAGCGAGGAGAGGAGAAAAGAGAAAAGAAAAGCAAGAAACTAACAAACCAAGAAAAACCAAACAAACACACAAGAAGGCAGCCAAACAAGGCTAAGGAAGAATTGCGTTCCTTCTTGGGCCCTTGTAGAGCCTCTCTTCCTGCATTCATCAATCAATTACCCTGCAGCCTTCTCTCTGCACATTTTGAGGCAAATTTTAGTGACTAAATTAAGTTAAAAAATTTTTTATTAATAAATAAGGAAACCAAAAAAAAGGCCTGTTCTGGACCACCCCCTCTGCTGTGGGGACTCTAAATAGGCTTGTGGAAACTTATCAAACACTTCTCACTGCCTGACCACCCCAGGAGAGCTGAGACTCTGACACTCAGCACAAAACTATAAAATTGGCTGGCTCCGCTCCCTCCTTTGCCAAGCCTCTGTGTCCCATGGCTGTTAGGTAAATCAGGCTTCCTCAGCAGATTCGTCTCCCCTTCAGCCCGGCACCACTTCTAGCCAGCTGGTTTGCTCCCCAAAAGCTGCAAGGTAGTCCAGGAAGCCAAATCAACAGAAAAAAACCCTCTCACCCATTGCCAGGATGCTCCCACTCTCGGAGAGTGCTCCCTCTCAGCGGGTTGCTGAAAGGGTGGGGATTAGCCATCTGTATCCACGATTTCCAGCTGGGGAAAAAAGCTCATGAATTTATTTTGAGCAGTCCACCTCACTCTCCACCTCCCTCTAGATCAATGTCCCCAAGGTTCTCGCTCCACAGGCTCCCAGAACAGACCACCTGGGCAGGATCCTGTCCCCAATCATCCATCCTCTGGGAGAGAAATGCTGAGTGCCCACCTAAACCGATGCCATCTTCTGCCCCTTACCTATTTCTTCTTTTTTATTGTAAGCATTGAGGGCTATAAATTTCCCTCTCAGCAATGCCTTTGTGATGTCCCATAGGTTTTTTTTGTCTTTGTTTCTTTTGAGGTACCGGGGTTGAGGATTGAACTCAGGACCTTGTATGTGGGAAGCTGTTGACTCCCCAAGTAAATTTTTCATTTGTTTGGTGCTTGATTTTAGGAGGCACTGGGAACCGAAATCAGGACCTCCCATGTGGGAAGCAGGAGCTCAACCACTTGAGCCACACCTGCTCCTCTCATAAGTTTTGGTATGCTGTGTTCTCATTTTCACTCATCTCAAGATATTTTCTGAATTCCCTTGCAGTATCTTCTTTGACCCACTGATTGTTTAAGAGTGTGCTGTTTAATCTCCTTGTATTTATGAATTTTTCCTTTTTCTGTCCATTATTGATTTCCAGCTTTCTTCTGTTAGGATCAGAGAAAGTGTTTCATAATTTTAACCTTTTTAAATTTATTGAGACTTGTCTTGTTACCCAACTGTATTAGTCAGACAAAGAGGTGCTGATGCAAAAAACCAGAAATTGGTTTGTCTTTATAAAGGGTATTTATTTGGGGTAGAAGCTTATAGTTCCTGGGCCATAAAGCCTAACTTTCTTCCCTCACCAAAGTCTGTTGCTACGTATTGGAGCAAGGCAGCTGCCGACATTTGCCAAGGTTCAGGCTTCTTGGTTTCCTCTCTTCCCGGGGCTCCGTTTCTCTCCGGGCTTAGCTCCTCTGTTTCCTTCACTAGGTCAGCTGTAGACTATCAGGAGAGAATGGCTCACTTCTCTTCTCCCGGGGCCTTCTCTCCAGTATCAAAACTCCAACATCAAAAGTGCTTCAACACTGTCCTTTGCCATGTCTTTTTTCTTTGATTTCCCCACCCAGCAAGGGGTAGGGCTCAACCCCCAGCTAATGTGTCCCAGTTAATGCCCTAATCATAACTTAATCATGCCCAGATTAGCAAACCAGTTTACAAGCATGATACAATATCTATTTTTGAAATTCATAATTACATCAAACTGTCCAACAACTACACCAACATATGTTCTATGTTGGTGAAAGATCCATGAACATTTGGAATGAATATATATCTTGATGTTTTGGGGTGCAATGCTCTATAGGTCTCTGTTAGTTCTGGTTTATTTATCGTATTATTCTGGCTCTCTGTTTTTTTATCCTCTGTCTAGATATTCTATCCAATACTGAGAGTAGTGTGTTGAAGCTCGAAATATTTTTGTAGAGACATTTAATTCTCCCTTCAACTTTGCCAGTTTGTGCCTCATGTATCTTGGGGCACTGAAGTTAGGTGCATAAATATTTAGAATAATTATTTCTTTTTGCTTAATTGCCCCTTTTCTTAATATACAGTGATCTTCATTATCCCCTATAATAATTTTTCTCTTTTTAAGATTTTATTTATTTATTTATTTATTTATTTATTTATTTTATTTCTCCCCACCCCGTTGTTTTTGCACTTTGCTCTGTCTGTTCATCTTCCTTGTTTATTTTTGTTTCTTTGTTTTTTGAAGGCAGCAGGAATTAAACCCAGAACCTCTGATGTAGGAAGTTGGTGCCTATTGCTTGAGCCACCTCCTCTCCCTGCTTTGTTGTGTCTATTATCATGTTCCCTCTGTCTGTCTCTTGTTGCCTCATCTTGTTACATCAGCTTGCTGCGCCTGCCCAATGCACTAACTTGCTGTATACATTAGGAGGCACTGGAAACTGAACCAGGGACCTCCCATGTGGTAGGCAGTTGCTCAATCGCTTGAGCCACATCCATTCCCCCATAACAGTTTTGCATTTGACATCTATTTTGTCCGATTTTAGTATCACTACTCCAGTTCTTTTTAGGTTACTATTTGCATGAAATATCTTTTTCTAACCTTTCAATTTTAACCTAGTAGTGTCCTTATGTCTGAGATTTCTCTTGTAGACAACATATAGATGGCTCATATTTTTTTATCCATTCTATTTGTCTTTGTCTTTTGATTAGGGAATTCAGGACATTAACATTCAATGTTATAGCTGTAAAGGCATTACTTACTTCATCCATTTTGACCTTTGGCTTTCTATTGTCATATCATACTATAGTCTATCTTTTTCACCCTTTCTAAAAATCTTCATTTCTACACTCTTCTCCATGTCTCTCACCCTTGCTTTTTCCTTTCAGGCTGCAGCACTCCCTTTAGTATGTCTTGTAATTCTGATCTTTTGGTATTATATTCTATCAATTTTTGTTTGTCTGTGAAAACTTTAAACTCCCCTTCATTTTCTAAAATAATTTATATTATTTATATTTCATCCCCACCCGCTTGTTGTTTACGCTTGCTGTGTCTGTCCATATTTCTTGTTTCTTTATGAGGCACTGGGAATCGAACCCATTCCTCTGATATGGGAAGTAGGTGCCTAAATGCTTGAGCGACCTCTGTTCCCTGCTTTGTTGTGTCTCTCATTGTGTTTTTCTTCTTGTGTCTCTTGTTGTGCCACCTTGCCATCACTTTGGTTCAATGTCTTGCTCATCCTCTTTAGGAGGCAGTGGGAACCTCTCCTCCTGCTTTTGTTGTATGTCTCATTATGTTTTTCTACTTGTGTCTCTTGTAGGGTCAGCTTGCTGTGCCTGCCCGTTGTGCCAGCTCACTGCCATCTTTAGGAGGCACTGGGTACCAAACCAGGAACTTCCCATGTTATAGGTGGGAGCTGAGTCAATTGAGCCACATCCCCTTCCCCTCCACTTCATATGTGAAGGACAGTTTTGCTGGATACAGAATTCTTGGCTGGAAAATTTATTCTGTCAATACCTTAAATACATCATACCACTTTCTTCTCTAATCCATGTTTTCTGATGAGAGGTCAGCACTTAATCTTATTGAGTTTCCCTTGTATATGATGCTTTTCTTTTCTTTTGCTGCTTTCAAAATCTCTTTATGTCTGATGTTTGTCATTCTGAACAGTAGATGTCTTGTGGTAGGTCTATTCATGTGTATTCTGTTTGGGATGCATAGTTCTTCTTGGATATTGATATTTATATCTTTCATGAGGGTAGAGAAGTTTTCAGTCATTATTTCCTCAAATATCCTTTCTGCCCCTTTTCCATTGTCTTCTCTCTCTAGGACATGAACAATGTGTATGATTTTGTGTTTCCTGTTATCATTCAATTCCTTGAGACCCTGTTCCATTTTTTCCCATTCTCTTCTCTTTCTGTTCTCCTGTCTTTTCAGTTCAAATATTCTGTCTCTGAAATCATTAATTTTTTCTTTAAGCAATTCAAAACTTCTGTTATGTGTCTTGAATTTATTTTTAATCTCATCCATTGTGACTGTCTTTCCTATAACATCTGTTTCTTTTTTTTTCAGACTTTCGAATTTCTCTTAATGCTCACCTTTTTTCTTCTTAATATCCTTTATCTCTTTAGTCATATTTTCTTTCAATTCTTTAAACTGATTTAGAAAATGTTTATGATTATCATTGATTAATTGTCTTAAATCATGAATCTCTTCAGGATATTTGGTTTGTTCCTTTACCTGAGCCATCTCTTTCTGTTTCTTAGTATGGTGTGTAATGTTTTGCTGATGTCTAGGTAGGTGATGTGTTGGTGAATTTACTCTGATGGCCAGCTTCTTTCACAAGTGTATTGTTAATATTTTTTCACAGCTCTTCTTGATATTTGGCTCAGCTTATCCTAAGCCTTTTAAGTTGCCTAGCTTAAGTTATCAAAGTCATTTCAGGGACTCACTAATGGATTGCAGACTTTATCCCAGGGGTTGGGTAAAAAGAGATCTAAAAGCAGTTTTTGTCCATGTAATATCTAGACTGGCCAGCAGATGGTGTTTATTGGTGCACCTTTTCACAGAGGTGCAACGCACGATTTTCCTTTTTTTTTGTCTGTTGAGAGCCGAGACTCAAACGGGGCTAGGCTGGTTGAATTCACTGAAGAAAAGTTCCCCGACTCCCCCTTCCTTTTCCCTTGTAACAGCTGACAGGGAGGAAGAAGTCTGCTTCCCTTCACTCACCTCAAATAAGCGAGGTATTTAACCCTGCTTAATTTCTTGTGGGGGAAGGGAGTCCTTCCCAGCAGCTGGGAAGTTTAGTGACTCACAGTTTGTTGTTTCAGCTTCTTGATCTCTTTGTCCCTCTCTCTTCTGGGAGTTGTGAAGCCATTTTCTGGTCTCTTGACCCTCAATGCAGTTCCCTCAGGGACCTTTTGGCTCTTTCTCTGCTGTTTTTGTGAGAGATCTGAGCATTATTTGCCTAATCTGATGACATCTTCCCACAGCACTCATCCCATATGTTTTGATATGCTGTGTTCTAATTTTCACTCATTTCAAGGTACTTACTGATTTTCTTTACAATTTTCTCCTTGACCCACTGATTGTCTAAGAGTGTGTTGTTTAACTTCCATATCTTTGTGCTTATTCTAGTACTCTGCTTCTTAAAATTTTCAGCTTCATTCTGCTATGGTCAGATAAATTGGTTTGTAAATTTCAATCTTTCCGAATTTGTTGAGACTGTTCTGTTAACAAGCATGTAGTGTATCTTGCAGAATGTTCCATGTGTGCTTGAGATGAATCATAACCAGGAATAGATTCTATTTCAAGTCACCAATTTCTTTTTTCATTCATAGAGAGAAATTCCTCATCCATTAATATTTTATCATGAGATTGCAGAAGTTCAGTCCCATCTTCAGGCGCCACTTCTAAGTCTAGTTTTCTTTCTATATCCATACCATCTATAGTTACTTCTCCTCAACATTTTACATGAGAGTTGGAATCAACTTCTTCCAAACTCCTGCTAATTTGATATCTTGAACTCCAACCATGAATCACAAATGTTCTTAATGGCATCTAAATTGGTGAGTCTTTTCAAGAAATTTTACAATTTACTTTGCCAAGATCCATAAGAGGAATCACTGTCTATGGCAGATATAGCTTACAAAATGTTTTTCTAAATAATAAGACCTGAAATTCAAAATGACTTCCCAACCCATGGGCTGCAAAGTAGATGTTGATTATCACGCATGAAAACCATATTAATTTCAGTGTCCAATTAGACCAGAGCTCCCGGGTGACCAAGTGCATTGCCAATGTGCAGTAAGATTTTGAAAGGAATCTTTTGTTCTGAGCAGTAGGTCTCAGCAATTGGCTTAAATTATTCAGTAAACCATTTTGTAAACAGATGGATTGTCATTCAGGATTTCTTTTTCAATTTATAGAGCATAGGCAGAATAGACTTAGCATATTTTTTAACGTTCTTGGGATGTTCAGAATGGTAAATCAGCATAGGATTCAATTTAAAGTCACCAGCCATTTAAGCCCCTAACAAGAGAGTAACCCTGTCTTATAAAGTGAGTACTGCAGAGAAAGAAGGAGGGCATCATCAAAGAGAGAGTGCTTTTTATTTTATTTTTCCTCCTTCAATTT
>JAQZBX010044961.1:0-21197 GCA_029593785.1 Cabassous unicinctus
TGAAATACCCTTGGAGTTTTGTGTTGGATTTAAAATAAGTCACAATTGTAGAGAAAAAAACAAAAAACAAACAAACAAAAAATACCACAGGATCAACTTTTACTATTATCCTAGGTATATTTATCTCTGTTTCTGTCTCTTTACGTTTGTGTTGACAAGTTCCAGTGGCAGAATATGGTGGCAAACATTTCTGGAAAAATAATTTGCTTCTCTCAATTATAAAATGAGTCCAATTTTATTGCATTGCGAGAAAAGTCAAAAGTAAAAAGAAGAAAAATAAAAGTAATTTTAATCCTCAAAATTTATCATTAATTATTGTAAGATTTTGTTATATAAGTTTCATGATTTTTTTTCCAGAATATGTTTAATAGTACAGCAGTCTCTCCATTCCCGTGTTTTGATTGTTTCACTTAACATCATAATTCAAGCATTGTCCCATGAATTTACAAGTACTTTGTACATATTACTTTTAATTATTGCATTATATTATATCATGAGTGGATCATCCATATTATTCTTGTCTTATTGTTGTATATTTATTTATTGCTCTTGTTATAATGTATGTCTTGAAGAAGGTTTTTGCAGTTTTCCTTAGCTTGGAAAATATTACTAAGGAACTTTGATCAAGAATGGACACCCAAAGATAATTATACTTTTAATGCTTAATGGTATTTAAAGCTTTTAATGTGTTTTTTGCTATATCCATTTTTTAGTCAGCCAAAAGGGGTGCTGATGCAAAGTACCAGAAATCTGCTGGCTTTTATAAAGGGTATTTATTTGGAGTAAAAGCTTACAGTCACAAGGCCCTAAAGAGTGCAGCTCAAGGTACCATAAAAGGTACTTCCTCATCCAAACTCTGTTGACACATATTGAAACAAGAAGGTGGGCAATGTCTGTGAGTGTTCAGCCTTCCTCTCTCTCTTTAGGCTTTGTGGTCCCAGCTCCTTCCCATCTCAGCTGTAGGCTGGAGGGCTTGTTTCTTTCTGGGCTCAGCTGCTCTGGTCTCTTCACAAAGCCAGCTGTAAACTATCAGGAGAATGGCTCATCTTTCTTCCTGGGGCTGCAGGATCAAAGTCCTCTTGCATGTCTGTGGCGCTTTCTCTTCACAAGTGTATCTTATTCGTGTATCTACTTCTGTGGAAGAGTCTGCTTTAGCCACCCACTGAGGTGGCGGGGACTCAACCCTGCACGCCCTGATGACACAGTGGAATCAAAGCCCTAATCTTGATTTTATCAAGTAAATGTAAAGCCTTTGAATTTAACACAATCAAAGGGAGGTGGAACAAACCAGTTTACAAACATAACGTATATCTCTTCAGAATTCATAAATAATATCAAACTGCCACATTCATGAAATCAAGGAATAGTTTATTTTTATCATTCCTATCTGGCATGTTGTAAGTGCTTGATTAATATTTGTTGAATGAGTAAATTTTTGAAGATGTGTCTTTTACAACCCTCATGATTTAGAAAACCAAGAGGAAATTAGTTTGCATGTCAATTAGTAAAACACACCCTAGTCCAGGGATGTCAATGGATATCATAGATGAAAGAGTACACTCAGTGTCTTTTTACAGCCCTGTCTTTCTTTTAACTCAGACATTGTGCATTTGGTAAGGACTTTGATATGATGAGGGAGTAATCATAGTGCTTCAAATGTCCTGGCAACATTCTGGAAATGAATGTCACTTACTCCTTTTTAATTATGAAAAAATTCATCAGATGAAAAAACAGATTTTATATTAAGTACTGATTTATATAAAATGCATGATTATGTTACACCCTCTTATATTATGTGATGTATTCCATTTACTTAGCATCTATTTATTAAATACCTGTTATACATGTCAGGTGTTTTTCCAAGTACTAGATCTACCAAAAGATGAATAAGAGAGTTTCTTCCCTCAAGGTACTTACCTTTAAGTAGGGAAGATAAACCATATAAATAAATAAATATCTATGCATTGATATAAGTACAGTAATTTAATGTTTGGATTGATATAAATGTTTGTCATGGAAAACCATATCAGAATAATTTAAAGTTATTTGAATTCAGAAAATTCATTATTTTTTTTTTATACATTCATAAGGACTAATATAGACCTATAGTTTAACCAAATAATATTTTGGCATAACTACAATGTGATTCTGGTTTTGATTATCAGTCTCTTTTGTTCTATGTATTATTGAAACTCCAGTCAGAGGTTACTGGGGACTGTTTATCCCTTCCTTGATATGGCTTATTTTTCTGTCTGCTCATGTGTTCCAAGTCCATGCACTGCCAACATGGATTTCTGGATCTGATCTTTGGGTGTGTTTAAGACTTGAATCAACAGCAAAAATAATTCTTAATCGTTGTTTACTGTTAAACAAAGTTCATTCTTCATGGAAAGCATTTGCAACATACACACACGTGCACTCATCCCTTCTATCCTGCTAGCTTTAAGCTGGAAAACTAACTCGCTGTCTTTTGTCCAAAATAGCTGGACTGAAAGTAGATATTACAGTGTTGTTGATTTTTAATCGAGTGGAGGAGAATTTTATTTATATAATTAGCAAGTTATTAGATGCTGCTCTTGCAAATTTAACATGCTGATGGTACGATTCAGGAAAGATCTTTGTAGGAAACCTGTTCTATTGTGATTGATTTCAAATTCAGCAAATCATTGTGCAATGAAGGACTTTTAACTAGTATTACTTTACCTTGAATCACTCAGCCAAAGAAAATTTTCCTACTTAAAGTTTTTAAAGACGTATGTATCTCTACTAGCTGCTTTTTAGTTAATAGTTAACTTGGTTGTAATAGTGGAATCAAGAATATTCAATGACACAACTGACATTTTGGTAATAATTTATGTAATAATAGCTTATTGATGACATGTGCATTGTAGCATACATCTCCTATTTCCTTATTTTTTGACTACCAGTGTGTTTTACTTTCTATTTCTCCTCCTTTTATCCAGAATATATTTCAATATAAAACAATATTCCTCCAATTTAATATATATAATGTTTTACAAGTTTAGTTCTTTGAATTTCAATACTTATCTTTCACTGTTCTTGTATATTTTTTTAATTCATCCATGAATTTCCATGAATTACCTGTGTACATTTCTGTATATACCATAGAAAATGGATTTTTATGTAAATGGAAATGAGATAATCAGATGTCCCTATCCACTCCTGTAAGGTGGGCTATTCAGGATAAGAAAAAATAATAATGAAAGAATTCTAATTGTTAAAACATAAGCAATTTCTATAAAACTTTAAAGCAATAGCATGAAAGACTAAGATTAGAATGACTTTTAAAGTGTCCACAGAAAAATGATTATGTGGAATAAACATTTAATGTCATTGCATTAAATATGCTTCCTTCCTCTTAAAGATAAGGACTTTTATTCTGCAAGATATTTTATTTATGGTACATATCTCATTGAACTAACAGGAAGGATTTGAATGTGCTTTCTGTATTATAAAGGGAAATGCATGTAACATTTGTTTCTTTTTTATAACCCTATTTAATTATAAAAACTCACATAAATAAACCTTACCATATGTATAAGTTAATATAGAATGTGTGCTAGAATAAATTGTTTGTATTTATTATTAAAAAAATAAAAAAATTATTAAAAGGTTCTTTCTTTTACTGGAGACAGGAGATCTTAGAAACCATGTATTGAAGATTACAGAGTTTTATTTAGCTTAGCTCTCTGAATAACTTGGTCAAGTAGAGCCTGTTACTGAACTGGAACACCCACTCGGTTGGTTAGGTGGGCACCAAATAAACTCACACCTGTTTGAGCCATTGAGTTTTGACTCTCTTATTACCACAATTTAAGCTTACCCCTAGTCAATACAGTTCAGATAATTTTTAGCTGTTAAGTATAGTTCCTGGAAGAAGCTGGGTTCAGAGGGTGGATACATAAAATGGCATTACAAGGACATTCTAATTGGCCTCAATGCTCCACTTGTAAATACCAACTATGATAGATCTAAGAGAACTTTCTTTGGGTTCATATATAGATATAAATATATGTATCCATATGGTATTTTTCTATTTTGGATAACTAAGCTAATTCTTTTTGGAATATATACCATCAGCTGGTTTATTTCAAATATGCCAATAGCAGCCTTATGTATAAAAGGAAACAGAAAAGAAGTACAGAAAGATGTCTGTATTTATATTTATACAGTATCATTATTTTCCAAATTCAAAGAATGCATCCTAGATTGAAGTATTTAGGATATGCATACTTATTCAAGGTTATAATTAGAAAGGCATTTGTATTTTGCCATTTAAAAATCTACTAGGAGGACACATCTACTATGAGTAAAGATTTTTTGTTTTTGTACAATTCACCATTTACATATTATTTTAAGTCTAATTTTATGAATTATTTTAATTAAGGATTCATTCATTTTTCTATATAATTTTTTGAATAGGGCATCTTAATGACATGAATATATTTGTTCCAATTTCTGTTTATTGTTTTCAATTTGTCTATGGGAAGTATTGTGAATTACATTAGAATAAAACATTGTTATTATTCAAATGGAATTTTAACAATAATAACTATTTTAAAACTTAATGGTTTACTAGGTCTTAAATTCCTTTGTTGAAAATTATTGGTAGATCCCATGTTTTTTTATCATTTTTTTAATTTAAGCTTTGAAGGGCTTTGTGTCTTGTTTGAATGTGAAATATTCATTGTTCTGAAACAGAAATATTCCAACAATTACTTTTTTTAAAAAATTTATTTTATTAATTTATTTATCCCCCTTCATTGTTTATGCTCACTGTCTGCTGTCTGTCTCCATTCATTGTGTGCTTGTCTTCTTTTTAGGAGGCACCGGGAACTGAACCCAAGACCTCCCATGTGGGAAGGAGGCACACAATTGCTTGAGCCACCTCCACTCCCTGCTTGTTGTGATTCTCATTGTGTTTCCTCATTGTGTCTCTTTGTTGAGTCAGCTTATTGGGTCATCTCGCTGTCTTGCTTGTCTTCTATAGGAGTCATCGGGAACCAAACCTGGGACCTCCTATGTGTGGTAAGTAGGTGCCCAACTGCTTGAGCCACCTCTACTTCCCTCCAGCAATGACTTTTGAAGTGAAAGCATTTCTGTGCTTAAATGCCAAAAGGGAATTACTGATGAGAATAGTAGGATAATAAGGCAAAGAAACATTGAAAATAATTTGAAATGTTAAGTTGATAGTAGAGAAATTACAGGTAAAAAGAGATTCTGTTTAGAGGTAACAATCAAATAGTGGCTTCATTTGGAAAAGGAGGGATAAACTTGAAATAATATTGCACAATCATATGTAGACAAATCTCATTTGAAATTGTTCACTATTTATATTTTGGTAAAAGTCTCCCAGAATGTTTAAATTTAGCTCCTTTATACTCTATTTATGGAGAGTCTTTTATTTTTGTGTATTTCCTTTGTACTTGTTTTGGTTGTTTCCACAGTGGATTTAAAATTTAAGATTCTAAGGGAATATGTTTTGACACCTTAGAAATCAGTCTGTATTTGTTTCTATGTTCATTGTATAGGTTATGTAACAAAATATTATTGAACATGAAGAAACTTGTGTCAGGGTAGAAAGCCACTGAAATTTCATCTTTACTAAGATTCTATTCGCAATGCATTTCAAGTGTAATAAACAGGAGTTTTTTTTCTTTCTTCTTTTAAAAACCAATCATTTATGATTTCCATTGTACAAATTAGCTAAATAAAAATCATCTTTTAAAACTAGTTGAATTCAAATTGAACAACCAGATGTTAGACCAATCTATTATATGTGAACAATTTTACGATAGAAAATAAATAATTTTCATCTTATTTTCAGGTTATCCATGGATCAAATTATCTTTTGCCTTGTTATATAGTCAATGCTTCTAATAGAATTATCTATTAAAATTGACTATCAAAGTTCTAGAGATATTTACCTACATACCTAGCCAACCGGTCACATAACATAAATTCCCTTTCTCCTTTCTACATGTTTTTCTTCTTCATGTTGAAAATGACATTTACTCCATCAGATGCATTGTTTAGGGATTTATTGGGTTGTTGTTTATTTTTTCTTCCTACTTGAATATTATCCCAAATCTCTTAACCTCACTTGTGGTCTCCACTTTCTACTTCTAATCTCCTTCATCTCATCTTTTCTTTCTTGACATTCTCCAAGCTCCAATTGCTGTATATCTGTCCCATATCTTACTTGACTTCCAAGTACTTTGGCTGAACCTTGCACAAACTTTTCAAACACCACATTTGAAAATATAAATCATGTTCCCAATCTTGTACTCCCTCTCATATTCGTATGTTAGTGAATTGCACCACCTTCCAACAAGTTTGAAAATTAGAAATTTGAGAATTGTTTCCATCTATTTAACCAGAGGATACTCTTAGTAGTCAAACAGCCCACAATGAAATTTGGTTCTACTATTTATTAAAAGTGTAAGTTTTGTCAAGTTATGTAACTTCTGTACATCTATGTGAAAAAGAAAATAATCATATATATTTCATTTAGTTGTTTTGAAGATTAAATAAACAAGGTAACATACTGAAATACTTCAAATGGAACAGAGCATAAGATGAATCCTCAATATGTCCTTATCATTGATATTATTATATGTAATTTAATAGTTATATGTAGTAAAGATAGCAAGTGGCCATATCTTTAGATATATTAAAATTGCCAGCACATGTTGCTTTTTCCTGGCATTAGTTATAAATTTAACCTTAATAAGATTTCAGTTTCAAGCAGAGTATTTCACTTGAGAATTTGTATAATATTTTGAAATTGTATTGATTTCATTGACTATTCTTTTATATTAGTTTGTTTACTTGTATAGTCTGATATTTCATACTATAAAACCATTATTATAAAATGTAACACTAGACACTATATAAAGATCTATTACAAAAATTTTTAAATGACAATAAATATACATTGTAGTGCAAATTTAAATACTTCATTAAGCTTTACATCAGGTAAATGTGAGTATTCTTTTAGAAGCAACAGAAGGAACAAAAGCTACTGAAAGAAATGTGAATATATCAGTCTTCATGCAAACTATTGTATTTTGGATAAAACACTGGGAGATTTGGGTTCTAGGTCAAGGTCTACCATTGTGACCATAAGCAACTTACTCTTCCACCATCTGGATCATATCTTTCTTTCTGTTTTTTATCACTGAAAGAGGAGGTTGGATTACATTAGCTACATATTCTTCTCAAAATTTAAGCTTTCTATCACTGACCATAAGCAATTTAGTCTTCAACCATCAGACTCAATTCGTTCTTTCTGTTATTTATTATTATTATTATTAAAAGAGGAGATTGGATTACTTAGCAATATATTTTTCTCAAATTCTAAGCTTTCTATCTCTAAGCTTTCAAAGTTGTGACTAGCATTGCTTTTAGGTATCCCAAATACATAATGAAGCAATGCAGCAGAATTCAGCAAGACTACTCTATAATTTGTTTTTATTTAAGCTTGTTTATTTTAGTTTTTATGAAGTTTCCGCTATATCTTTAGAGAAAGATATATTATCAAGACACAGAAAATAGCCTTTAAAACAACACTCATACTTTTAAATAATGACAAAATATATTTTCTTATGAAATCCTGGTTAAGAATTTATGACTCAAAATTAACTTGGGACCAGAATAATATTATTATTTGGTAAACACATTACCCTGGTTTGAGTCTTTTGTGGACCCCAGAAAATGCTTTTCTTAAGTCAAACCCATTCCTGTGACGTAAACCTATTGTATGTGGTGGGACCTTTTGCTTAGATTCAGTTAAGGTGCCTTTTGATTAGATCACTTTTGATTAGTTTGCTACAATTAAGGGCCTTTGATTAGAGTACTTCAGTGAGGCATGATCCAGGGAGGGTCTCTGCCCTCTTGCTGAAGCCCTTTAAAAATAGGAATAGCTTCAGAATCACAGAGAAAGAAAGCTGCCATTTTTTTTACCCTGCCGTGTGAGAGAGGACTTCAGGATCACCTACAGCTGTAGAAAGACAGAGAAACTCTGAAAGGCTGAGAGAGATCCAAAGGCTAGAGTTAGCAGGGCAGCCCAAAGCTAAAGTGATGAGGCCTGGGAAAGATAAGCCATGTGCCTGATCACCTACAGCTGAGCTCGAAGAGAAAGTGAGCCTGGAGGAGAAGGCAGAGACCACCTGCCATTTTGTCTTACCACGTGGTAGGAGTCCAGGACTGGCAGCAGCTGACATTTGGTGAGGCAGCATCTCTTGATGCCTGATCTGGATATTTTCACAACCTCAGAACTGTAATATTTTACTCTAACAAATTTCCATTGTAAAACCCAACCAATTTCTAGTATTTTGCATTAGCAACTCTTAGCAAATTGAGACAGAAATTAGTACCCAGAGAGTGGGGTGCTGTTTCTTTGTGAATACCAAAATTATTGGAACAGTTTTATAAATTGGTAAGGGGTAGATTCTGGAAGAAATGTGAGATGCTTGATAGAAAAGGCCTAGACTGCTTTGAAGAGGCTATTGGTAAAAATAAGAATGCTAAAATTACTTCTGATGAGGCCTTAGATAGATATGATGCAAACTGGAAAGAAGATAATCCTTGCTTTAAAATGGAAGACTACTTGGCAAAATTAACTCTTGGTGTTAGATGGAAGGCAGAATTTAAAAGTGATGAACTTGAATATTTAGTTGAGGGGATTTCCAAACTAAATGTGGAAAATGTGACCTGCCTTCTCCTTGCAGCTTATAGCAAAATGTGAGAGGAAAGGGATAAACTGAGAACTGCACTCCTGGGTAAAAAGAAACCAAAAATTGAAGGTTTGGGAAATTCTGAGCTTCTGGAAAATAAGTCTCCAGAGAATAGAGCCCCATGTGAGGACTTAACTGAACTTGAACCAGGCAGCGATTCCCTTGCAAGTCAGGATTGGAAATGCATTTATCCAGGAAGGATTTGTGGAAAGTCCTATTGTCTGATGGTTGGGATCCCTGTGAACTGCATGCAAAACCAACAAGCTGTTTGTGAGATATGTATGAACAAAACCACTGTCAGCCTGGACTAAAAGGGACAGAAAAGGGAGAGATTGAAGGAAAAACAACTTTAAGGGCAAAACCATGGGAGATGAAGTCTGGCCTTAGGATATCTTCTCAGGCTAAGAGAGGAACCACACCCAAGGGTGTGGAATGCATGAGTTTGCCCCAACATTTGAAAAGGGTGGGCCTTCTGTCCCATTGGTCAGGGAGAATGTTATTACCTCAGGCTTCAGAAAGAGTGGGGCACATTTCCTTGGGATTGGAGAAAGTTAGGTTGCTACCCCATTGTTTTGAGGGGTTGGGCCTTGCTCCAGAGATTGGGAAAAGTGTGGCCATTACTCCAGTGTTCTTGAAAGGTGAGGCCTAGAGCTCAGATGCCACCCAGATGTCTTGATGAGAATGGAACTGAGAAGATGGCTGCCTGGGAAGCCCTGTGGAAGGGGTGGGCCTCTGTGAAGTCCTGAGCAGAAGAAACCATCATTCTATAGATGAATCTCACTCAGACTTTGAAATCTAATGGAGTATGCTCTATATGTTTTAAGAAATGTTTGGGAACTGTGACCCCTGTTTCTCTTCCAATTTCTCCCTATGGCAGTGGAAATATCTATCCTGTGACTGTCTCTCTTTTGCATATTAGAAACAGATAACTTGTTTTTTTAAGTTTCACATATCTACAGCTGGAGGGGAATTTTGTTCCAAGACAGACTGCATGCTTATAACTTATTTTGGTGAGGTTTTATACTTAGCCATGTTACTGAAATATTTTAATACATTTTGAAATATTGTGATGGAATGAATGTATTTTGCATATGGGTTGAACATATATTTCTGGGATCCAGAGGGAAAGTCCTGGTTTGAGTCTTTTAAAGCACTAGAAAATCCTGTTCTTAAAGAAAACCCATCCCTGTGCCTGCAAACCTATAGTATGTGGTGGGATCTTTTGGTTAGATTAAGTTAAGAGCCATTAATTATATTGTGGGACCCTTTGATTGGATTGAATTCAGTTGGGGGGCTTTGATTAGAATACTTCAGTGAAGCATGACCCGGGGTGGGTCTTGGCCCTCTTGCTGGAGCCTTTTATATATGGGAGTAACTGCAGAATCACAGAGAAAGAGAGTTGCCATTTTTAACTCTGCCATGTGAGAGAGGGCTCCAGGATCAAATAGTCTCAGAAAGACAAAGAATCCCTGAGAGGCTGAGAGAGAGGCTGGAGGCTGGTGTCAGTGGAGCAGCCTGAAGTTGAAGAGTTGAGGCCTGGGGAAAGACAAGCCATGTGCCTGATCACCCACAGCTAGCTCAGAGTGAAAGTGAGCCTGGAAGAGAGGGCAGAGACCAGGCACCATTTGCCTTACCAAGTGGCAGAAGTCCAGGACCACTGGCAGCTGATCTTTGGTGAACCAGTACCTTTTGATGAAGCCTTGATTTGGACATTTTCACAGTCTCAGAACTGTAAGATTTTATCCAAATAGATTTCCATTATAAAAACCAACCTATTTCTGGTATATTGCATTGGCAACCCTTAGCAAGCTAAAACACATATTAGGCCTACAACATACTATACGCAGGCCCATAGTCAACAAATCTATCAGTAATAAAAGATAAACATCTCAGAGCATATGTTTAGTTCATATTTATACATGGCAAATTGAAAAGTTTGGATTTATGGGTCAGAAAAAGGACAAGAAAGTAAAATGTACCCCTTATTACAGTGAGAAAGGAATAACATAATATATGTTCCATATAATTCCATTAAAAAGGATTTAATGCTGAGGAGAAAATACTGGAAAATTTGAAGGTCTAGATTCTAGTTTTTGCCCTACCACACACTGCCTTTCGTTTGTCACAGCCAAGCTGTGTACCCTCTATTAACCTCAGAGGCCTCATCTATGAGATTTATTAGTTAGATTCCAAGTGACCTTTATGGACTCATTAAGCTCTAAAATATTTTGTGACTTTGGCAATAGGTTGAAATTTCTATCACATAACTTAGCATAACATGAAAAGTTGTGATGATGTATATGAAGACCCATGAGTTGTTCTCACAATGAAAGAATATGTATTTTATATTTTAATTATTTATATGCTAAGAACCATGTTCTGATATGGAAATCATTTTTGTGCTCTAATGAACCTGTGGTATTTCTTTCAAATTTTAGTTCTAAGCTATAGTTATCCACAAAAACATATGCATACATGCCAAATCTTTGGGTTTCCAGGAGCTATTGTAAAGATTTTTAAAAATGAAATCTCTTTATGATCTCTCAAGCAATGAATATGTGCTGGAACAACTTATTATACTGAGAGAAATGATATACCATGTTGTGATTTCATTAATTCCATGCAGTGCTAAAGCACTGACACAAAAGAAGGACAAATGAATTTATAAGTAGCAAATTTTACTTTTGGGGCCAAGTGGTAATGAAGTATGTTAGGTAATAAGGCCAGATATAGTGGTCTGGTTTCCACAGTCTTCGAAACATGGTAATGAAAGTTGTGTAGTTGTTCAGTCAAGCCAGAGGAAGAATGAAGAGAACAATTGACCACCATCAATCCATTTAATTAAATCCAATAAGTTCAGCATTTTAAGGTAAATTGGAATCAAGATAAAAGCTGAATGAGATTTGCTATTCAATCAAAAAGAGGATTAGGATCTGACATTAAACTAAGTAGAGCCTAATTTAAAAATGTCATCTCCAAACTTTTTAAAGCCCCCTGAAAAAGTAATTCTATTAATATCAAAGCACTTTCTCTACAGAATAGTCATGTTTCATTGACACATATTTCTAAAAAGTGTGACTTAGTCAATCATCACTTTTTCCATTGTCTTCTTATAGATAATTCCATATCTAGAGGCTGCTAGATATCATTAATAAAATCATTATTAATGCTTTGAAATAAGCCACTGTGTCTTCAGAATAGTGGCAAAATCAGTAAGGTGCTCAGGTAGATTTTATAACACAAGAAACTCATCAGTCAAGAGATGGTGGTCCTGCTAAGCAGATGACTGACATTATTTTTTTTTTTTTTGATTTTTAAAATTTTTATTTGTTTAAAAATAATTGCCAAAAACAAAATTTGATTATTTGGTGGGTTTACACGATATAGAAAAGTAGAATTTATGGCAAATGACTGACATTAAAAGAGGTTTCTTACTGCTGAAAATGCCAATTCCTTATAACAGCTTATTGAATGGCCCTGCCACTAGAAAGTTCAATGTGTAAGATTTGACTAATCCTGTTGTCAGGAAGCTCATATATTTCAATGGTATTTTTACTGTGCCTTTTGTTTAGAACATATTGGGTGAAAGAAATATTAATTTTCATACACTAGGAAATGTAGATAATGGATAGAATCCATTTAGAAACATAATGCTTGTTTAAAAGCATTCTGAATTAAATGAATCAAACCAATTTAGCTTTCTGTTAAATTGTTTAGGGTTTAAACTGTAAGTAAAAAGATACCTCTTGAGTAAAATACTATGCTGACACATTCAACATACTCACAAATGATTTCTTTGATGAGCCTGTCTTTAGGTAAGTATCTATACTTCAACTATGAAGGTGTTAATTACCAAGTTTGCATTGAAAAGGAAAAACCTGGTTCTTTACCTAGAGCTAACATTTTTTATAGCTACATTCCATCCATGGAAAATCATATAAATGCAAGGAAACAGCTCTATATAGATGTTTATGGTATTGGTACAATTCCTGGCTCATAGTGGATGTGAAATAGATGTGTTGAATAAATGGATGAACAAATGATGTCCTAACAAATAGTAGCACCAAATAAGAGTAATGGGCTATAATCTTCCCCTAAATCCTGGGCAACATTAGGTTCAAACATACTAAATCAATCTAGCTTATTTATTTTTCTCAATTCAATGTTTCCAAAGTACATAAACCAAGGAGAATGATAATCGATACTGTAATATCCTAAAATCCCTTAAGGAGCTTGCAAGCATTGCCCTGGTGCAAATGGAAAATGATATTATAATGTTACACGAAGTTGGTATGTATATTTGAATCATGTTTAAATATGTTCATACTTGAAAGAAAGTATAAAACACTTTTTGGCAGAAAAATTGCTCTAACATGCAGAATCTGAAATGTCTTACCATACTGGCCTTCAGTTTTCTATCTGAATATAACTTTAAAACTTTGTAAGGTGTGAAAAGGTAGCTCTTTCTTAAAGCCCAGTTCACTGGCTTACTCTGAATAAATTGTTCCTGTTCACTTCAAGAAAGTTATCTGACCCTGAAATCTGACAGATTAAAGTACATTACAGAACATGGTGACTTTTTTAAGAAGAAGCAAATTAGATTTCCCAGGAATAAAGTGTCTGCTACATTAATGTGGATGACCTATGCTCACAGTCTGTCCTTAGATGGTGACTAGTATATCATTTATATCAAACAAAGAAACATTTCAAAAGAGGTAAGGGAGGTTGGTGGCATTTGTCACATGGTTGTACAGAGACAGGTCAGGTAATTTCTTGAGCCTCTGATGTATTTTGCTATTAGTCTTAACTTTTTCTTGCCATATTTGCATCAGCTAAAGAAAGGGGAAATATAGGATCCATAAGGAAATGCAAAAACAAGATCAAATACCCTATATTTAGCAAAGAAAGTTATGAAAATTCAGTAAAAACAAAGTAGCTTCTAAGCATAGAAGATAGGCCTGGCATTTTATGAATGACCTTTAACAGTTTTTTTGTACATTGTATGTTTCATCACCAAGTTATATTTTCTGCTATTTTTAAAAAGAATTGTGTAAGATAGTTTATATATGAATATATATATCTCAAATCATTTTATGTGAAGAAAAATATGTATCTCATGGAGCTTTAGTTATGAGTAAATGCTACTAAGAAGCAGTATTATTTAACTCTAAAAGTAATTCCACCAGAAAAGTAATTTTGCATGGTTAAAAGAAACATCAGGGAAGTTTAATGAAGTGTTCAGGTGGTAATGGTGTAGTATATAGTAAACAGAAGGTCCATTATTAGCTCTTTACAATGCAGACAATATGGAAAGAGAATTGGGATTCAAACCATGAAACTTCAGTTTTAAACTAATCTGTTATTATCTAGTTAGGAAATCTTAGAAAAGTGAACTAATGTCTCTGGACATTCGATAAACCTTCTTTTAACTAAATACATTGCAAAGAAAGATATCTGAAATTCTGTTATGAATTATCTTTGATTCTTAACCTCCTGAGAATAAGACACATATCTTATTGGAATTAATTTTTTGATATACATATATAGGTTTTTCCTGTTTATAATCCCAAATCAACACTACTATAAACAAACATCTTGGGAAAGAAAAATAAACAAAGCCATATGCAACAGATCAACTCCTGTCATCCTCAGGCAATTGACTACTGATTAGTCAACTGCTTCAGCAGTAGATCCAGCTATTACCTCAAGGCAACTGTCCTGTGGCTACTTCTACAGACCAGTTCCCATATGCCCAAATCCTTTGACAATGGCAGGTCATGTCTGTAGATCAGTATTGGCTCACACCCTCCGGGAAGTTTTTTTTGCCACTGGCAGTTTTGGTGTTCCTATGTAGCCATGTTCTCTTGAAAGTTTGAAATCTAAGCTTTGAGTGGGGGAATCTCTATAAGCCCTGAGTTTCCTTCATTGTCCACTATCCCTAAACCTAGTAATAGCTGCATTTATTTGCACTTGTAAAATAGGGACCCCTTAGAGTCCTCTTTTACCCCTTTTGGTAGTCAAACACTTCACAAATTAACAGTTCTTTAAAATTTCACTGTTCAAATTACTGGTGTGATTTTTGTCTCCTGACTTATCCTGATTGATAAAAGTTATAATGGTATCTTAGTTTGCTAAAGGCTGCCAAGGCAATATACCAGACATGGGTTCAATTTACTATGGAGATTTATTAATTTATAAGCTTACAGTTCTGAGGTCATGAAAATGTCCAAATCAAGGTTCATCAGGTGATGCTTTTCTCCTAAAAGACTGGCCGCTGGTAATCCCAGGTTCCTGTCACATGGTAAGGCACATGATAGCACCTGCTGGCTTCTGCCTTTTCCTCCATATCTTGTTCCTTTCAGCTTCTGACTTCTGGGAAGTTTTCTCTCAGCTTCTAGGGATTTCTGTCTTTTGTCCCCTCTCTCCACATTCATCCTGTTTAAAAAGAACTCCAGTAAAAGGATTAAGACTCAACCCAGTCTATACCTCACTGAAGTAATCTAATCAAATGACACTTAACTAATTAATCAAAAGGTTTCACCTACAATATGTTCATACAACAATGGATTAATTTAAGGATATAAATGGATATAAAGCATTGCTTTTGTTAAATCATTCATTTTTCATATTTTTGTATGTATATGTAAAAAAAAAACTTCAGTGAGTAAATGAATGTTAGGAAAATAATTTGCACTAAATCACAGCATTATTGGTAAAACAAAACAAAACATGTTTGTCAGAGGAAGAAATTTATTGTTCTTAGTCACTTTCATGATTTTCTGAGAAGTAAGTACCTTTATCACCTGCAGATCCAGGATGACTATGTGGAACCTTTCTTACACTCTAGGATTAGTTTAATCATAGTGTAACCAGATTCCTCTAGGATGTTGGCTATGCTACATGAAAGAATTTAAGAACATGCCAGTTCAGTTAGGCCATTAGTTTATTAAGGAAATTAGAGAAGAGAAGAGATATGGGAGAAAATCACAGATTATGGGTCCCAGGTATATTTGCAGGCCGGTCCAGGTAGAAAAAGAGTGAGAGAGTTCATGCAGTTGATTTTGATTTTCAAACCATCAATTACCCCCCCCCCCCCATTAAAGTTTGGGGAGGAATCCCAGCTGTTTGCTGTTTTGATTGGTTACCCCACCTATCAATTCCTCCAAGGAGGGGGCTAATGATAAGGTCCCTTGAGAATATCTGGGGCTTTTCCTTGATCCTGGATGAAATCTTGTTCCAAAGGGAATTCTCACAGGGTTTTTCCAGCCACATTTTGGTGAGGTACTTTCTCTCAGGGGAGGTTCCAGGTTGGTTCCATGGTCACATGTTTCATGGCCATGGTTTTCGGCCAAGTCCCAGATTCATCTTCTCATTCCCTAAACTAGCCTGCCTCAACTTTCCCCTCAGAGGCTTATACCCTAATTCTTAAGGGGGTACTGAAGGATGATGGTCATTCTTCTGTAATTACTTCTTGCTGGTTAAGGACAGTATGCCCTACCTGACAAGGTGTAACACCCTCTGATTACTTTAGTGTGGTTGGGGGAAGGTGAATCTGGTACCATAGGTAGAGCTGGATGAAACCCCATATGACTTACAAGGTATTGATTTTGGAAGAAATAAACTGAATTAGAATTTTGAAGATATATGGTTCCACTAAAAGGATACTGAACCTTAAGAGTAGGAAAGGCCAGATGCCTCCATAAGCTACATTTTTCCAAAGTTGATTGGAAACAGCATTCTTCCCTGAGTTCTTTCATACTGTTGGTTGACTCTAAGGAGAGATTGTGGTAGACCTACTGGGTTTGGGCATAAACTGTCAACCCCAGTTCCCACAGAAGTGGCTATGCTTAAGACAGGTAGCAGAGGTATGAAGAGAAGCACTGCCCTAGACATAAACTCACAAAGACAGTATAGGCAACAACAAGACAAGCATATGGCAAATAAAATAAAGGCAGTACTTAAGAGAGCCATTCCTTTACCTTATAGGCACATTCATTAATTATTTAGAAAATGAATTAAGTTAACCAGGACTTTTAACATGTTTGATATCCCTCTGCATATGATATAGAATAGAAAAGATATCATTATAATCATTAGACATATAGGTACAGTACTTAATGCTAATCAATGCACAAGTTCTTCTTTGAGCTGCAGTTAATAGATCGAAGCTCTAGGTTTGGAATACCATACATGTTATCTTTCCATGGGTGTAGGCCATAATGCCAATTGTGTTTGATTTCTACTCATATCACTCTGATAATCTCTGCTCCACTTGATATGTCCTTCACATAGCCAGCATGCTGTAGTACCGGGAATTAAACCTGGGGCCTCCCATATGGTAGACGGGAGTCCAATCGATTGAGCCACATCCGTTTCCCGAAACTTTTGTTTTAGATATCAGTGACTAACCTAGTCAATAACTCAAATGGAGAGGCAACATATAGTGTATTTGGTCCTGGTTTGAATACACAAGAGAATTTGATGATTCTGAAGTTTATGCTTTAATTTTCTTACATTTTCTAAACACTTCCAATGCAATGTATAACATGTCAAATAAACTTAATTTCTTTAGTACTTTGCTTTTTCTTCTACACCTTTACCATGACAATGTTAATTAACAAGAATTTACTTTAGTAGTACAGGAAAAACTACTTTCTCAATTATTTTATGAAAGCTGAAGATTCCCAATGGAATCAAGATTATCTTTCCTTACCACCACTTGAAAATGCAGATTGAGGTGGCCTTTGACAAGCTGCCCTGTTATGAAGTTACTTTTTGCTATTAATATCAATTTAGGTTTCTAATCAATAATAGCTTCCCAGAATTAGCTATTTAAATGCTTCAGTTTAGAAGATGCTTTTACAAACTTCTTATAATTCACTATAGCCACATAGACTGGTTACTTTACTTTAAAATAAGCTTATTAAATTACAATCAACAACCAGTGAACTTTCCTTTATCCATTTAAAAGAGGGCCAATTTATATTTTCTTTAGCTTAATTTTGTTAGACATGAATGTACGACTTTAACAAATAGGCAGACACAAATAGAGTTAGACACAAAAACACACAACTTACTGTTACTTATAATTTTCATTTTCTTACTAAGTAAGTTTAATGTAAGAAGACATTTAAAAGATCTCTTTGAATGCTATTTCTAATTCATCTGTACTGTGACCATGCAGTTTTGCACAAGAATTTCATTCCTTTTAATATTGGCTTATAGCCAAAAAGTTCTCAGTGCTTCAAAATACAATTTGAAACACTTTCTTTTTCTTCAGAGCTTTGCTTATTTCCCATTTTGACTTTGGCAAACCTTATGTGAAAAACACAAATTCCAGTATATACTCACTGAGGTCATTGAAGCCTCAGGGAAACATTTCTCTCATGAATTGTTGCTTTTAGGAAGCCCAACACTAGAGGTGGGAGGCCTCCCCCACTCCCCAGTCCTCGGAGATAACATGATTTTGGCAGCAGCTGGTCTGGAAGAGTGGATGTTCAACCCCAAGGTTTGAGAATTCTACCAGGCAACAATTTAGTCCACACTTGGAGCCACAAGAGAAAGCAAAGTTATTGGCATCAGTGGAAGGACAAAACACAGGGGTGACTTAAGTTTGCCTTCCCCTGAGCCATAGGGGGTAGAAGTTGCCAGGCTACAAACTGGAAAATAGGGTAGTTACCATCGCAAAGGTGAAACCAGTCCTGAAATAACCATAAGCAAAGACAAAGTCAGTTTAGAATTCATTTACTACAGTAGGTTCTAGGCAAAGGTAAGCTCAGTTTATAATTACCATTATAATAGCTACAATAAGCAAGGGTGTGATTATACCTGAAGTAACCATAAACAAAGGTAAATTAGTTGATAATTACAAAGGTAAATTATCACCATTGCAATAGTTGAAGTTTAGGCTAAAACACAGATATAGTAATTTATCCTTCTGCTGTTTTATAAAAGAATCTATATATGATCTTAACTTTTAATTACTGTTTCTAGTAAGTTTCCATTTTTAAAGCAAATTGGACAATTTTATTAACTAAGCCACAGATTTTTATTAGTAACAACTTTGCTAAGTTTTTCTGCTTTTCTAGCAGTTGAACCAAATCCACTTGTGATTTATACATTAAATACAATTGCAGGAAATTCTGGGAAAATGGTGTCAATGTAGGTAGACACTGCTTACCTTTTTCACAAAAAAATGATAGAGAAGGGGCAGAATCCTACTTGAGTGAGCTGTTTTGGGAATGCCTAGTTCAGGAGGCTGCAGGGCATTCTTCTGGAAGGAGCTGGAAAGAGATCAAGAGCCCAAGGGAAAATCACAACTGCAAGGATATAGAATAAGAGGAACCACATATCAAAAATTAACCTTACCACATGCAAAGAAACAACAAAATAAAACCCTAGAGTAGAAAGAGGCGCTAACCAACCAAATAATCCCATCAAGAAAAACAGATGCCTAGACATCAACAAAAAAATTACAAGCCATATGAAGAAACAGGAAGACATGGCCCATTAAAATGAACAAACTAAAAAACAGGAGGAGATGCACAATGTGGAACAACTAATCAAGGATGCTCAAACAAATATCATGAAAAAACTTAATGAAGTGAAGAGATAAAGGATATTAAGAAGACACTGGGGGAATATACTGAAGAAATTCAGACCTGATAGTGATGAATGGCACAGTGCAAGAAATCAAAAATTCACTGGAAACACGTAACGGCAAATCTGAGCAGTCAGAGGAAAGAATCAGTGATACGGAAGACAGAACAGCTGAAATCAGACAGATAGCAGAACAGATAGATGAAAAGATAGAAAAAATCCAGCAGGGACTTAGGGATTTAAATGACAACATGAAAAGCACAAACATATGCATTATAGGCATCCCAGAAGGAAAGAGAAGGGAAAGGGACAGAAGGAGTATTGGAGGAAATAATTGCTGAAAATTTCTCAACTCTATTGAGGGACATGAATGTACATGTCAAAGAAGTGCAGCAACCCCTAACAGTATAAATCATAACAGGCCTACCACAAAACATATCTTGTCAAATTGTCCAATGCTCAAGACAAAGAGGGTATACTGAAAGAAGCAAGAGAAAAGAACTCCAGCACATACAAGAGAGGTTCAATAAGAAAAGTGCTGGTTTCTCATCTGAAACCATGGAGGCAAGAAGGCAGTGAAATGACATAGTTAAGGTGCTAAAAAGAAATATATTTCCAGCAAAAAATTCTCTATCCAGCAGTTAGCATTCAAAAATGAGGGACAGTTCAAAATATTCACAAACAGAAATTAAGAGAGTTTGTCAATAAGAAACATGCCCTTCAAGAAATACTAAAGGGAGTTCTGCAGGTTGAAATGAAAACAAAACAAAACAAAACAAACAAACAAAAAAAACACATGGGAAAGAGAGTTGGAGGAGAGTGTAAGAATAACTAAAGAGATTAAAAGATAAATAAAAACAACATATAGCATACATAAACCTAAAGAAAATATGGCTAATGTAATTTCTTGACAGTAATAACATTGAATATAATGGATTAAACTCCTCAATCAAGAGACACAGATAGTCAGAATGGATAAGGAAATATGACCCATCTATATGCTGTCTACAAGAAACTCACCATAGACTGAGGGATGCAAGGAGGCTGAAAGTAAGTGGATGGAAAACAATATTACATGCACACAATAATCAGAAAAGGGCAGGAGTAGCTATACTAATATTGCACAAAATAGGCTTTAAATACAAAACTATTTGTATTTAAACTACTGTAAGAGACAAAGAAGGCCACTATATATTAATAAAAGGGGTAATCTATCAAGAAGAAATAACAACCATAAACATTTATGCAACTAACTAGGGCTCCTCAAAATACATGAGGCAAACATTGGAAAAACTAAGTGAAGAAATTCATGCCTCTACTATTATAGTGGGGGACTTTAATACACCATTATCACCATTAGACAGAATATTTTAATAGAGGATCAATAAAGAAACAGAGACCTTAAATAATACATTAGAGGATCTGGACCTAATAAACACATACAGAACACATACAGTGGGATAAACATTCTTCTCGACTGCACATGGATCATTCTCCAGGATAGAACACATGCTAGGCCATAAATTCAGAAAGACTGAAATTATACAAAGTAATTTCTCTAACCACAATGGAATGAAGATGGAAATCAGTAAGGGGCGAAGAAGCAGATTAGGCACAAAGATATGGAAGTTAAACAACATGCTGTTAAACAATCAGTGGGTCAAGGAGGAAATTGCAAAAGAAATCAGTAACTACCTTGAAATGAATCAAAATGACAATACAATATATCAAAACCTATGGGATCCAGAAAAAGCACTTCTGAGAGGGAAATTCATAGCCATAAATGTCTACATCAAAAAAGAAGAAAGAGCTAAAATTGAAGACCTAACTGCACACCTG
>JAQZBX010044962.1:0-14430 GCA_029593785.1 Cabassous unicinctus
CCAACCCCCCCACCCCTGGTTTCAGCTCACCATCCTCACCGGTCACTCAGAGCAGACACCTGCCCTCTGACGCAAGTCACGGAAAGCACCCGGCTTCCCCAAGCCTTCAATCTCCCAAATGGACCCATTTGGTTAATTGCACCCACACTCCTATGCCCTCGCTCTGTCAGGGAGAGGCTGCTCCAGAAGCATTACCACAGGCCCCTGCAGCCACTGGGAGCAGGAGCTCAGGATGCACAGCTGGGGACTGACTGGGAGGCGGGCATGGTGCATCCTTAGGAACGATCTGTTTTGCTTTCCCCACCCCTTGCCCCAAAAGTGATTTCAGGCTCCTGAGGCAGGACACATGCTGGCCACCTTTTCCTCTGGCCATTGAGATCTTCAAAGAAAGGTGTGGGGACGTGAGTGGTAGCAGCAAAAGCTATTCCCCTGAGCACCTTGTGCTACCTCATTTCTGCTGCAGTGATGCAGCACTTCCAGACCCTTCTCTGACCTGTTCTGCTGTGCCTCTACACTCACCTTTTTACCAAAGGCTGAGCTGTTTGGTTTGAGAAGCATCTCACCCTCTGAGTTCCTCTGTCTACTAACAGAACCATAGACTATAGCAAAGGGAGGGCCTTCCTACTTGCTGGAGTAAGACCTTACTGAGAGTATAAGACACAAAGCTTCCCTTTACACCGCTGAGCGCCAACAGTGTCTTTGGGATAAGCGCTTGTCGCTGCCAGCACTTTGCAACCAGACTCCTAGACAAATGGTGCATCTTATAACTCAGGAAAAAGCCTTACCGTGTCTGTTGCCTCCCCCTTTTGCTCCCACCTCCCCTCCTCCAGGCCCCCTGTATTTTCACATCTCCTCCTGCCTGTAGAAGCCTGCCTGCGGATAGCAGTTGGATCCAGACTGATGTCTGTATTGGATGTAAATGCAGAGGGCTGGGGGAGGGAGGGAAGGAACAGATGCTGCTCCCTCCTGCTGTCTTAGCCTTCCCTCACCCCTTATCAAACAGGAATTTAAAAAATGTAAGGGGAGTCGTGGTGGTGTGCTAAACCAATATTGGCAGCAGAATGGAAGTCATCTCCTGATGACCTGAGCCAGCTCCCTCTCCAGGGCTCACTCCAACTGCTCAGCCACTTGGAGCAATTGGCCTCATAGGTCGTGAGGCACTGGTGGAAGAAGCTGGCATGAGTAAGGGGAAGGGAAGTGCTTTGGTTAAGGAGACCATGGCAGAGGCCAGAGAGAGAGCAGCCTAGACGTACTTCGGCTGGCCCAGATCTTGCGAAAGCTTCCCATTCTCTCTGGTCCAACACAGTCTGTCTGGACAGGGAATTATTGTTTACCCTTAGAACCAACATATGGTTAACTTCATGGGCATCATCTACTTTGTGGACTTGAAAAACCCAGCTTGTCCAGAACTATATAGCAAAGCAGTACACAGCTGTAACTTGGAGGAAAGAAGAAAGCACCAATGGTTTTTGAATATTAAATATGTGCCTGGCTGTGGGTTAGATGCGATGCTGTACATATTAGTTCATTTATCCCATTGCATAGCCTTCACAGTAGCCTTATAATAAGTAGATGTATTTATCCTATTTTTAAAGATCAGAGAACTGAGGTTCTGAGAGAGGTGAAACCACGTAGAAGGTAAATGGCTGAGGGTGGATTGCGTGGTCCAAGTCTACATCTTTTCCATGGGCCACAGTGATTGTATGCTGTGTCCTCTTGATGCTAAAGCTCCAGATCCACACCTGGTGTTTTTCCCCTGGTCCGCGTAGTTTCTGAGCTAGTTTGTTGTCCACCAGTGTGTATTCAGCCCAGCACTGTCCTGCTTTGAGCTGGCACTTGCTTCTGTGAAAGACACAGGGAAAGAGACACAGCCCCGGCCCTCCAGCAGACCACAGTCTGGCTAAGGGCCTGAAGGTCATCTCTTTTCCCCCTACCCCAAGTTTTTCCTGTGGTCTTGTCCCTCTTTTTTCCCCTTGCTTTGGCTCACCATCTGGTTTTCCAGTGGCTTTTAGAACTTTTTGGTCTGTTGAAACCAGGCTTAGAATCCTCCCAAATAGAGGTTGGAGTAAGCAGCTTAACCCGATGACGTCCTGAGCAGAGGGTCCAGATGGTAGGTCCTCCCATGGACAGCGGCCTGGACTCCAAGTGGACTTGCTGCTCAGGGAGTCCATCGGGGAGGGCCCAGGCTAAGGAAGCCGGGGGATGAAAGGCTGGCACAGCTGTCTTCCTTTAGGAAAGGGGCCACCTTACCATCACACAGCATTTTTAAATTTACTAAGATAGGACAGTAGGGGGATAGGGACTAAAGAGTTTGTTGCTTAAGGTAACATACAAGAACTTAGCCCTAGGTCTTTTCCTTTTTTAATTTAATATTCAATTTATCAAAGCTTTTAAATCCCAAAACCGAATTTATCCTTGAATATTTTATTTCAGCTAACAAATTTTACAGTTCTATCCATAAATCTAGTTAAATTTTAACAATCACTTGTTTGGTCCCAATTAATTAACTTAGTTAATCAAATTCCTTTGAACTTTTGAAACTGCATTTATAAATTTAATATTTCTCTTTATTGAAATATTAAAATTTTCTGTCTAACAAAGCCTTCTAAATTCTCATGTAATTCTCTTGTTCTCATTAATATTTTTAATAACAGCTTTATTGAGATATAATTCACACACCATATAATTCACTTATTTAAAGTATACAACTCAATGATTTTTATTATATTCAGAGTTGGGTAACCTCTTCACCCATATTCAATTTTAGAACATTTTTGTCACCCACTCTAAAAAAACAATATCATTCCTATTAGCAGTCATTCCCCTTTTCCTAGCCATTGACAACCCACTAATCTACTTTTTGTCTCTATAGATTTGCCTATTCTGGGATTTCATATCATTGGAAGTATGTATTTAATCTTTTATGTCTGGCTTCTTTCACTTAGCATAATGTTTTTGAGGTGGTTCGTCCATGTGATAGCAGGTATCAGAACTTCATTCCTTTTTATGGCTGAATAGTATTCCATTGTGTGGACATACCACATTTTATTTATCCATTCATCCATTTACTGGCATTTAGGTTTGTTACAACTTTGGAGCTACAATGAATGATGCTACTATGAAAATTCATATACAAGTTTTTGTGTGAACATGTTTTCATTTCTCCTGGGTATAGACCTAGGAGTGGAATTTCTGGATCATATGCTAACTCTATGTTTCACTCTTTGAGAACTAAGTCTTTAAATTGATTCCAAGTGTCCCTTTTAGGTCTTCTACCTTCAGTCTCCATCTTCTCTCCCACCTGGGACCCTTTAGCCTCTAGGAACCTGGAATCCCCAAATCTTGGGCCCCCACCCTTGGAGACCTTCACACAGGATTAGCGTCCCCCACCAGCTTTCCTCTGAGCCTTTCCTCTTTAATGTCGGGGAGATTGGGTGGGGGTGGGGGTGAGGGGTGGTGTTTGAGATGGGGCTGGAGCTTCACAAACCGTCTCTCCCCAGCTGTGAAGAAAGATGTGTGTAATTGCTGTGAAAACTCTCCCTGAGGGTAGAAGACAGGGAGCCAAGGCAAGTGAGAAGCTGGATTCTTGAATTTTCGGGAGGTGGGGGCTCTTCCTCTCCTTCCGGGGGGTGGCAACACCCAAATTAACATGTTGTCCTCAGTTTCCTTTACAACCTGTTTTACCTGCTCATCTTTATATGGAAGGAGACTAGTCAGAGCTCAGGTCACCACCACCAGAATGATGGGAATTCTCAGATAATCCACAGACCTTATTTGAATCAGCCCCTTCTCAGCATGGTAGATGAGCTCAGCAGCAGCCTGAAAGACTACAGTTGAGAGTCTTTTCCATTCTATACATTTCCTAGCCCTTCCCCTCTGAGGATGAATGAGTAAGCAATGAGGAGGAGAAAGAAAATGCACAGCCCCCCCCAAGAACCCTAGAAAGCTGGCTGGATTGTAGCCTTGTCCTTCCCACTGCACCCAGGGGTCTCGCTGTGCCCCGAGGCCCTGAATACTTTGAGTTTCCTTGCTATGCCAGGCTGGGATGCCCGGGCTCCAGCTGGCCACATATATAGGGCTATATGTACACGGAGGTTTGTTGCAGACTTTTGTAATAGGGAAGGAAAGAAGAAAACCAACCTAAAGCCACACAACAAGGAGATGGTTAAATGACTCTGGTAGAGCCACCACACAATGCATATGGAAAAGAACACGATGTGTCTCCATGGCTAAGATGCATGCACCGGCCCTACAAGTGGTTGCCCTTTATTGGTGGGTGCAGCCTTCTTGTGGGGCCCCAGGCCTGCTGGTGGCTTATGAGTGACGTCGTGCCTTTGCTTGCCTTTGAGGGCCAGGTGAGGACACCAGATATCCATAGAGGCCACCTTGAGGGAAAAACAGATGTCTCTTCCCCCATTCTTCCTTCCCACCCACCTTCTCCCTCCCCAAACTTAATAAATAACCAAGTAGTCAGGTTTCAACCTATAGATTAGTTCTGGGCATTGAACAAGAAACAGCTGTTTTTCAGCCAAACCCCTAACCCTAGACCCAGGTGTTCCCCAGGCGGGAATCAGGACCACCTGACACCGCCCTCCCCCACCCCAGTCGTGCTTCCTGCGGAATCCCATGACCTCTGTTGAGGCTGGGAGGAGAGGGGCCGCCTGCTGGTGCTGCAAAGCAGATCTCTATCAATGGTTAAACACCCAGCCCCCCTCTCTCCGCCCAGATCCTCCCCCTGACAATGAAAGGGAGCCAAGCATGAAACACAGCCACAGAGCAGATGGAGACCACCCCCCTCCAACCCCGAGAAGTGAGGAGGGGGAAGGAGAGAGCTGAATCCCATGTACAAGGTTTCTTTAGCTATTTGAAGATCCTTGAAGACAGCTGGTTCAACCCTGCACGGGCGAGGAAGCTGGGTCCCTTTCCTCCAGGGTGTGGGGGAAGGCAGAGGGCTAGAAGCAGGCTGGTGAGTGCTTTCTCAGGCTGCCAAGTCCTAGTGCCTAGAGGGTTTGTATAATTCAGCCCCTTCCAAAAGGGGAGGTGGGAGGATCGTAGGCAGTCAGACTTTCTCAGAAGATGCTGACATGGGGTCATTTCGCTTGTGGTAAGGAGGGAGATGTGATGAAATGTCATTCTTTGGCAGATGCTGTCTGAGGAGTGGAAGGGGAGGTGGTGAGCAGAACTCCCTGCTGCTTCCCCTGCTAATCTTGTCTTCTACCGAAGACCTCTGCCTTTCTTCTCCTTGCTTGGGCATCTTGAGTTTCCTAGGAAACCCAGCCCCCTTGCCTTCAAATGCCTGTGGGCTGGAGGGAGCAGAGCATGCTTGGGTCACCATCTGTTGCATTGTCCCCCCCTTGGCATGAGGAAGATGAAAGGGAGGTGGCAATGGGGATCCGTGAGCTGGAGGGGTGGGCAAGGGAGCCCTCTGTTGTGCCCAGATCAGTCGCTCTGCTGAAGGTGGACTTCAGAACCCAGTGCAGCCAAGCTGGAACCCTCAGGATGCAGGGGAAACTGGGAACGCCAGTGATGGCAGTTCTGGGGTTTGTACCCAGAGCAACTAAATCCCAAGATTCTGAGTGTCTGTGGAATGGAGAAAGTAGGGTGCCATTGAAGGTATCCCTGACTGAGGTCAGACAGTAGAAAGCTCTGAGGGAGACTGGGAGAAGGTTTTCAGAATGAGTGTATCTGCCTTGCAGGAACAGAGTCTATTCTAAAGCATGCTGAATAGTTATTATTATGAGGTTATTGGTTTATTTTTCTGTTACCAGGGTTTATACAATAACAACAGAACTATTATATGTTATATTGATCAAGGGTTTGAACTTAAATGCATATTGCTAAGTGAAAGAAGCCAGTCTAAAAAGGCTGCATGCCATATGACATCTAGAAAAGGCAAAACTATAGAGACAGTAAAAAGAATCAGTGCTTGCCAGGGGTGGGAGGGAGGGATGAATGGGAAGAACCCTGGGCATTTTTCAGTATCTGTGCACCCAAAGAACTGTATGCACAAAGAATGAACTCTAATGGAAAGTGTGGACTTTAGTTAATAATAAATCAACTAAACAATAATTGTAACAAATGTACCACACCAATGCAAGATGTAAATAATAGGAAAAAACTGTGTGGAGAGGAGAGGTTGTTTGGGGAACTCTCTGTACTTTCTGTACAATTTTTTTTCTGCCAATCTAAAGTTGCTCTTAAAAAACAAGGTCTATTAAATTTTTTTTAAATTTCCCAGAAATATGAAGTGTTATGATAAAAAGGCTGTTTACTCATCCAAGGAGTATTCATTGTACTGTTCTACAGAAAGAGACCAGACAGAGCTCAAGAAGTTCAGAGTCTGTTGGGGGAGATGGCCATGGGAACACCGAATCTCTCAAGGCAGGAGGAGGGCCTTGCTGGAACCGAGCAGGGCTGGGGGCCCCCCAGAATCGGTGCGGAAGTAGGGACAGCTCCCTGGTAGAGTAGCCCGCTCAGAGCCTCGGCGAAGAAGGGAATTTTCACAGGAGAGAAGGGAGAGAATGAGATTTCTGGCCTAGGCAAAAGTGGGAGCAAAGATGGGTGGGGGCACATGGCCTGTTTGGAGGCTGGGAGCGGCCCGGCCTGGGCAGGAGACACGATGTGGAAGGAAAAGTGCACAGGAGGCCAGCACCAGATCACCGTGGGGCTGAGCTGAGAGGTGGGATTTGATCCCTTAGGCCAGTCCCTGGACTGCTTTTTCTGCCAAGACAAAGGTGATGGAGGATATTCATAGGCAGGACACACTGGCTCTTTCTTCCTTCTTCAAGAAAGAAAACAGAATGAGAGTGAGAGTGGGTTATTATAGTGCTAACCTCAGCCACCCTAATTTATTTTTGTGTATATGCAAACTTTTTTGGCTTGTCTTAGGAACACATTATTGAGAAATACCTTACATCTCACTGCTTGGTTTCTCCATTCCGTCTTAAGAGGGTCTGCCTGTCCCTTCCAGCCCCATATAGGAGAAAAGTGAGCTCCTTTTGGATTATTCTTGCACATGTGGCCCTTCCCTGCTCCATGTTTTGATGGGCCTCTATTTTCTCATTTGTTTCAGCTCCTCTCTCTGATTCCTGAACAGGTTGCTTCCAGGCAGCTATAGTAATAAGCCCTGCTGCTTTGTTGTTTTTTTAATTATTTAATGCAGAATGGCTGAGTTTTGCGTTGGCTCTCTTGGGCTTTTATTATCTTCCTGTTCCCCCACAATATCCTGTGGCAGTGATGTGTGAATGTATTCCTTAGTTAGTTCTTGTAGTACTATTTTAGTCATTTGATTAGTTTATTCTGAGAACGAATTGCTGGCACGGGGTGGTGGCAGCACTCATCTGTCGGTAGCCAATCCCTAGGCACGAATTCAGGAGCACAGCCTCAGAGTACCTGCAGAACTGTTTCATTCGTGACTCTTAGGCATTTCAAACTGAACACATTCGACTCCAAACTTACGATCTCCTTGCGCCCCAACCACTACCAGACTTGCTCCCTTCTGTATTTTCCCTGCCTATTACCAGCATCATCCTTGTCTAGTTTCCCAACCCAGAAACCTTGACGCCACCCTTCTTCTCAACCTCTACAACCAGGCAGCCACTAGTTCCTTTTGGTTCTACCCCAGAAACATTCCTTGAATCTCAGGGAAGCCTTGGAAAGCCTTGTGCTCTCTCTCACCCTGCCCAGGGACACCAGTAAAATCTGGGAGACGGTGGAGTGGAATGAGAGGGACGTGGTTCAAGGAAACTCACCCCCGGGCTTCCTCACAGAGCAGGCGGGATGCTATAGCCGCAGACCAGCTGCCCCACCTCCTGAGTGACAGCAGGCAGGTCACGGCCCTCTCTTGGATTTAGGTTTACCTCGTTCACAGAAAACATAAAGGTCTTGCTTTTATTTAGTGAGCATAGAAAAAATGCCCTTACACTGTACTGTGTTCCAGGTTCCTATGCATTATCTCATTCAGCCCTCAAAAGAACCATCTGAAACAAAGCAGGCTATTTACCTCCATCTAAGAGGGGAAAAAAGGCTTAAAAAACAAGTAACTTGCAAAAAATAAGTGGAAGAACTGAGACTTTCTTGATCCTTCACTCCATAAATATTACCTGCCAGGGACTCTGCCATGCCCTAAGGACACAGGACAGCACAGGGTATGATCTGAGTCTCAAGGAGTTCACAAAGAAGGAAGAAAAACTGGTTAAACCAGAGGTCAGGAAACTACCATCCTTGGGCCAATTCCAGCCCATTGACTGTTATTATAAATTTTTATTGGAACATAGCCATGACCATTCATTCACGTATTGTCTGTAGCTGTCTTCACACCATAAAGGCAGAGTTTAGTTGTGACAGAGACTGTACAGCCCACAGAGCCTAAAATATTTACTACCTGACCCTTTACAGAAAAAGTTTCCTGTCCCCTAGTTTAAACATATAGTTTTACCATAGTATGATAAGTGCCACCAGAGTCAGGTTTAAAGGGGAGTGGACGTGGATGTCCCCAGCTCTTCTGAGACAGGCTGCACAGGGGGAGCACAGGAGCTCTTCACAGAGCAGATGATGTTGGAGCGGGGTCTTGAAGACTGAACAGGAACTGATCACATGACAGGGAGGGAAGGCCCTTCCAGGCACTGAGGATGGCGCGTGTTAGGTATGGAGGTGGTGAATGGTGTGGCATGCCTAGACAATGGCATGCCATTTGTTGGGAAGCATGTAGGGTTTGAGTGGTGTTGGAGAGGCCTGCAGGAGCCTGATCTCCAAGAGCCTTATATGCTACACTTGGAAGTTTGTGTTTGATCTTTTTAGATTACTGGGGTGATGTGGAAGGGTTTACAGCAGAGGACTGAGATGATCATATGGAGATTAAAAATACCACTGAGATAGCAACATGCAGAATGCATTAGAAGGAGGCCAATTAGGAGGCTATTGCAATAGTCAATGAGAGACAGAATGTGTGTCTAAATAAGCTGGGCTGGAGCATGGAGAAAGGAGGGGCCATGGGAGGCACTGGGAAGCAGATAGGCCACTGGCCTTGGTGCTGGGTGTGAGGAGTGAGAAGAGGTGGGGTTTAAGAGTGACTCCCTGGAGTCTGGTTTGGATGACTTGGGTGGTTACCATCAACAAAGACAGGGAATAGACATAGAAGAACAGGATCCCGATGGGGAAAAAGAACATCAGGCAGAAGAGGATGCAGCAGGGCAACCAGAGCTGCCATGGAGGTTGGAAAGGGCAGAGAGAGGAGGAGGAGGCCTCAGAATGGTGCTTCAGAAGCCAGGGAGGAAGGCTGGAAGGGCAAACAATGTCTGGTGCCCCCCAGAAGTCAGGGGAGATAAAGGCTGAGGGTGCTGGATGTGGCCAGTGCGAGGACCAGAGAAAAGATCCAGAATGTGCTTGGATGAGGAATGAAGGGAAGCTGAATAAACAAAGGCAGAATCTGTAGATCACTCTTTAAAATAAAACTACTTTCATGAGAAAAAGAGGGAGAAAAAAATCAAGTAGGTGTAGGGAGGCTATGGGGTAGAGAGAAAGATCTTTTGGTTTTAAGTTGAGAAAAACTTGAAGATGTTTCTCTACTGAGGCAGAGAACCAGAAATTCAGTTCAGTTAGAAATTCAAGAGAGAGGGGATAGTTGATGGTCAAGGGCAGGTCCCTGTGAAGGGCCTGGCTGGGTCCAGGCAGAGGCAGCAGGAGTGAGGATACCTTTTTAATTCAGGACACGGAGGCGAGGTGATGGGAAGGTTGTGCGCCCGCCAACATTCTGGGGGCATTTCTGGTGCCGATAGGATTCTCAGCTCAGCGGCACATGATAGAAAACTGTACTCCAAATGGCTCAAAAATTAAAGGGAATTTTTAATGTAAACATATTTAACTAAAAAAAAATCCACCAGGAGGGCTTTTTGAAGGAATGCTCAATCAGTAACGCAAGCAATGACACAGAGGTTCTGGGCTTTCTACGCCTTCTCTCTGCCTTCTGCAGTGTAGGATTATCCTCAGGTTCCACGTGAAGCCCCCCACCCCACCCGGCAGCCCCAGCCTCTCACCTTAGGGGAGTTCCTCACAGGGTCTCTTTCAGAAGAGAGGGGAAGCTTGTCTTTCCAAGGTTTCAGTAAAAGTCTCCCTGAATCGCATTGCCTCTTGCTAGGTTTGTTGCCTGTTCCTGAACCAGTCATGGTGGTAAGAGGATAGAGAATGCTAATTGGCTTAAACTAGCCAAGCCCAACCTTGGAGCTGGGGATAGGATCAGTCTGAGAAAGGGGTAGAGATGAATTTGCCAAAGAAAAATATGGGTACTGTGGATGGGAGGAGGATAACATGTATGCTGCTGGATAAGCCTTCAGCAAATATCTGCAAGGTTTTCTGTGTGCTTGACATTGTGCGGATTGAATAAAGACACTGTCCCCGGCTTCACGTAACTCATTGTGTAGTTGGGGAGACCGATAAGCAGACAGACAACTAATCTACACCAAGATCTAGTACTCATTAAGTGAGTATATCCCAGAATGCTTTGGGAGCACATGTCATGAGAACTTGATCTAGTCTTGGTGGGAAGGGGTGGTGCAGGGAAATCAAGGAAGGCTTTCCAGAGGAGGTGTCACCTGACATGAGCCTGGAAGGTGACAAAGAGCTGGGTGAGAGAAGAACAGTAAAAGAGCGCATCAAAAGAGAACAAGCAGGCTGTTTATTCAGAGCTTGCTATAGCAAGGGAGTCAGCCACCATTCCATGTGTTGTCAGAGACTCAAAGGCAGACAGAGGATTGGGAAAGTTTTACAGAGGATGAAAAGGGAAGGCCCGGGTATGCTATGATTGGAAGCTGTTGGCATTGGGGAGTGGGGCCTGGAGGCAGCCTAACTAGAAGCCAGGAATCATGTGATTGATGTGGGGGCCATATATGATTTCCCTGGTTGGTCCAGAGATGATAACGGTGGCAAAAATAGGGAAGCTGGCAGCCATGGCCCAAGTGCTGACTGTTCCAGGCCATTTGCTGCAGTGATTGTGGTTTGGCTTCCCTGCTGGGTGCTGCAGAGGTTGTGGGCCACAGTTCTGTGGTTATACATAGTCTAGTCATTATCCATTTGTTTATCCAGTCTCTCAGTGGTGATGGGTGAGAGAGCAAGGATTATTCATGGAACTAAAAGAATTCAATGTAACTGGGGTCCGGAGGTAGGGAAAGATGAGACTGGGCAGGCAGGCAAGAGCCAAGTCAGGAAGGGCTTTTTTAAGTAATTTTTTTTTAGAAGGTACCGCAGATTGAACCCAGGACCTTGTACATGGGAAGCAGGTGCTCAATCACCGAGCTATGTCTGCTCTCTAGGAAGAGCTATTGAAATGCATTTTAGAAGTGTGGTGAAGGATGGACACAGCTGTTGTGGGGAATGGCAGGGGAAGTTGACCCGGGATGCCTGGGCTTGTGGAGCAGGCTGGAGAGCTTGCATTTGAGGGGATATATTTCTGCAGAGTGGTTCTAACTTGTAGCCCTGTCCTTTCCCCTGCACCCCTGTGTTCAATGTGAATATGCAAATACAAACAGCTAGCCACAGGAAGCCCAAGAGGGTTTTCCAAGCCTGGTGCTGCAACCTCAACCTCCTCCTTCCTCACACCTGTGTCTTGTATTGCGCTTGGCACAGGGTTTCTGCGTTTGAAAAGTTAGGCTATTGCAAAAGTCTTTTCCTTTATTTTACTAACAGAATCCTTCTTTGAAAGAAAACCTCATGCAAAACCTCAATATAAAAACAATGACTGTGAATCTGCTTGGGTGGGAGTGAGGTGGAGGGTCCCACCTGCCCTCTTCCCTCCCCAGCCTCCCCTCGGAGAAGGCCCCTGAGTGAGGCTCTTCCAAAGAGCCCCATCAGGCTCCTTTGGACCCAATGTGAAAACCTCAGCACTCAGGAATCTTAAGAAATCTCTCATGGCCAGAGGTGGCCATGAGGCTCGCTGCATTGGATGATTTCATTGAAACGGTGGTACAGTATCAGCGTATGGAAGCTAGGGGCTGGCCTCACTCGGACAGCTGCAGCGCCTCCTAACTGGCCTCCCTGCTTCCACCCTTGCCCATTTACATTCCACCCTTCACGAAGCAGCCAGAGTAGTCTTTCAAAACAAATCTTATCATGTCACTCCACTACTTAAAACCATGCAATAGCTTCCTATCATACTTAGAATATAATTTAAGCTCCGTACTTTGACCTACAAAGCCCTCCCAGAGTACGCCCTTGCCTTCCTCTCTAATTGTGACTTGTGCCCATTCTTCTGCATGAGTCTTCTAAGCCCCAGCCACATTGTCTTCATTCAATTCCTTGCATGTACCAATCTGAGTCCTGCCTCAGGGCCTTTGCACAAGCAGTTCTCCTTGCCTGGGATGCTTTTCTGACTCATCACAAGGTTGGCTCCTTCTTGCCCTTCAGGTCTTGGTTCACAGGAGCCTTCCTTGATTGCTCAGTTCCCTTTATCACATCACCCTATTTGGGTTTCTTCATTGTACTTAACTACTGCCTGATTTTTTGTTAAAGGTGTCTTTTCTGTCTCCCCCCACTAGAATGTGAGCTCTGTGAGAGCAGCGAAACCATTTCTCTTGTCCACTTGTGTATTCACTAGAAGAGTGTCAAAGTGAATGAATGACCCAGACCAAAGTCTGAGGCAGCTCCTTCTCCAAGGAGATGAAAAGCTGCCAGCTGAGCTGCAGCTCAGCTCCGCCAGTCTTTTCTCCCATCAATTCAGATGTGTTGTGGCCATTGATGCAGACTACCCAGAATGGGGCTGTGGGAATGTTGGGAGCCCCCCGGATGATGACAGCTTGTGGGCGCCATGGGCCTCTCATCCATCTGCCAGGGACAGCTTGTGGAATCTACACCAGGAGCCCCCCAATCTGGGGAAAGAAAGCAAACCAGGAGCCAGATAAAAGGAAAAATAGAAAAGCAGGCCGTGATAGTGATGGGTAATTATTATTACTGTCTGCTGCTGTCACTGGTAACGTCATTTGTGTAGCCAGAATGCTTCCTCCATCCCTAGGAGCTCAAAACCCGCTCGGTGATAGCAGCTAATGCTTACTGTGCTTCTACTCTGTGTATCTAGGAATGATATAGTAAATCCTCACAGCAGCCTCTGGAGTAGTACGGACTTTTATTCTCCCCGTTATCAGATGAGAACTACAAAGCTCCAAAGGTTCCACCTCACATTCACCCAGGCAGTCAGCAACACAGCTGGAGAGTGCCCAAGACTGCAAGGCCGCAGCTCCTAGGGGTGGCCCGTCAGCACCAGACTCACAAGCACTTCCCTGGCCCTGTCTGGGACATTGCAAATCTCCCCCCAAGTCTTCCAAATTTAAAAGTCTGCCGTACGGGCCTAAGTGTGTAAAACATCTCGGAGAAAGATAGCAGGGGTCCTGTGGGCCTTCAAGTTCAATGAGAACACAAAAGGATTTGCAGGCTGAGTCTGCCCCTGCCTAGAGGTTTGAGGGTCCCGGCATCTGTACGTTTAAAAACTGCCCCAGATGATTCTGCTAAGTATCCAGTTGCCTTCCTGTGTGGGCACATGGTGAGCAGCACGCCTGACCAGATACTATTTGGATTCTTTATGAAACTGCGAGCTCACTGCTTCACAAGGCAAACACTCCGTGTTCAGATGCCTCCATTCTCCCTTCTTTTCCCTCCCTTCCCTTCTCTTCTCTTCTCTCTCTCCCAGACTTCCCTCCCTCACTCTCTCTCCCCCAGTCTCTCTGTAGAGGCTGGGATGAACCTCAGATATGCAAGAATTGACTTTATCATATTTCCTAGTTCATGATCCTCAAGGCATACAAGATTTCTTTTTTTGTCTTTATCTTTGTTTCCTTGCTCCCTCCCCCTGCAATTGGCACCCCCTCTGATGTGTTTTATGTCCTTACAATCCGGTTCTTAAGTATTTGATTAGATATAAAAGCATCTTTCAAAAACACAGCAATTTTGTAGCACGTGTGGATGATGTGTTTAAGTTTCATAAGTGGTATTGCTGAATGGATGTATCTGTTAGCTAGCTCTTTCCTGTGTCTCAGGGAAGAGCCTGCCTGTCTGGAACTTCCTCTCGTTTGGTGCTAGTTTTGTCCCTGTGAAGATAAACAGAAAATTCTATTCCTCCTTCCAGCATTTGAAGACGGTAGTCATGGCCCCCTCTCTGGTGCCTCAGCCTGCCCTCTCTACCCCACTTTTCCCCATTGGCTATGGGATTTTCCCTCACCCTCCCTGGGATGCTCCCTGTTTGGATGGTGCCTCGCCCCCCGAAGGGCCCTGCCCACTCCAGGCCCAGCACTGCTGCCAAGAGGGCCTTGCCAGAGCAGACCCCATGGGCGTTCTTCTTCACCCCTAGTGATGACCTCTTATGCTATTGGAAGGGCCAGGAGAAGAACCTGGGAGACTGTGTGACTGGGCCACATGCAAGATTGTGCAAGAACTAAGATTTAGTTGGAA
>JAQZBX010044963.1:0-21182 GCA_029593785.1 Cabassous unicinctus
GTCTCAGCTTCTCTCTCTCCCCTTCTTTTTCTCCCTTCTGCCCCCTCCCTCTCTTTTCTCTCTCTCTTCCTCTCTCCTCCGCCCCTCTGTGGGTTCCCTCTGACTTTCTCCTCTCCTTCCCTCTCTCTTTCTCTCCAGCTCCCACCCCTCCCTCCCTCTGTCTCTGCTGCCTCTCTCCCGGGCCCATGGTTTCCCTCTGCATCTGCAACCCCTCCATGGTTTCCCTGTGTCTCTTTCTCCCCATTAGCCCCTGAGAAGCAAAGCAGAGGCTCATTCCAGTGGGGTCTCCGGGTAACAGGCCCAAGGCTTGGCAGATTCACTGTCCCCAGGGCAGGAAGACAGGCTCGGGCAGGAGCACAAGCAAGGCTGAAACGTCTCCAGGGTCTGCCACCATGGACCTCTGCACACTTCTCCACAGGCCCCTGAAATGGAAACACACACACACACAGACACACACACACAGAGCGGTCCAAGCCCAATTACGTAAAGGAACTGCCGAGCGGAAGTCACGAGCGGGCACAGACCTTCGGCTGTGACAGGTGGGGCCTGAGCTGGAGGAGAGGTCCCAGCGCTGAGATGGGAGCCTCGGAGGGCTCCCCAGTTCCCTCCCAGACTCACTGGGGGCCTCTTCCTGAGGAGGCCTTCGGGAGGCCCAGGGAAGAGAGGCAAAGGGGCAGATAAGGATGGAACTGAGAGGAGAACCTGGATGGAAGCCAATGACTCTGTGGAAGTGTGTCAGGGAAATGCAGGTCCAAATGTGGTGAAATCCCGTTGCTCCGCAGAGCCTGGCTGAAGCTGGGGGAGAGGTCAAGGGGTGGCCCTGAGTGCCACCTGTGCAGGGGCCCTGGAGGGTAGTTGCAGTAAGCTACTATCTGGGGACCCCCAGAGAAGCTTCTAGACGCGAGGGAACCTCTTTTATGCCCCCTCAGTCTTCCCAAGTCCTTCCAAGATGCCTGGGGCTGAAACAGCCCATAAGAAATTCCGTTTCCTCCACGGCCTCCGTTTCCGCAGGCCTGGGAGCCCGCTTTGCTTCTCTCCACCAGCTTCCCTCTCTCCCTCCTGCCTCCCTGTCTCTCGGCCTGTCTCTGGCTAGAGCTGGGCAGGGAGGGCTAGGGGGCAGGTGTGACAGCCTGTGAGTCATTCCGTTCCCATTCGGTCCCCGAGGCAGGTGCTGGCGAGTCATTCAGCCAAGCGGCACTCTTGCCACCGTTTGCTGCTCCCCCAGTTCATTTAACGGCATCTTCAGGGCGTCCTTCCCCCCTCCCTGTGGCCTGTGCTCCTGCGCAGGGGAGTCCCGCTGGGCCGGCTAATGAGGTTGGACCTAGTGCCTGGGAAGGCGGCTGGGAGGCCCTCCCCCAGGCCACGTTCCCCACCATAAAGCCCCGGCTGATTCCGTCCTCCCGGCCCCTCCACCATCTGTAGCCCCATCGGTTCCTGCGGCTTTTTTAAATCCTATTAAGTTCCTCATTTCTCCTCCGAGCATTATTTCATTTCTAAACAGACACAGACAACTTGCTGTCAGCGAGGGCTCCAAGTGGCTTTTGTAGCTCAGGAGAGGGTGTAGCACAGGGGCGCGCAGCAGCGTCCCGGGTCCCAGGAGGCAGTGCTGGATGAGACCTATGGCCTCCAGAGCTGACCTCCTGGTGCTGGGTTCAGACTTCTGGCTTTTTGGTTCCATCTGCCAGGCAGGCATTTTAGCCGATGTTTAGACAAAATGTACGTGCAGAAAATTCAGCATAAAGAAGGTTCAACTTTCCAGTCTTAGGAGGCAATAAATGACTCAGTTTACAAAAGCTTCTGGGTGAACAGAAACTCCTCAGGATTCTGCTGAGGAAGGCCTTGGCCCAGGTTGGAGGGCGTACCTAGAAAAGTGAAGATGAAGGGCTGGGGCACAGCACGTTCAAGAGTCTTCTGAAATTATACTGAGTCCGAGGAAGCAAGATTTTACAAAACAACACCATGTTATTCCAGGCAGTCCCCGGCCCGGGGTGGGGATGGGGGAGGTGGGGGAAAGGCCGTGAAGGACAGGTGCAGACTCCCCGGGGGAGGGGGGACCCAAGGCCCTGTGGGATCTCATGGGTGAGGTTCTCCTGGGGAGCTGATGGGCAGGTGACAGAGACCCAGGCCTATGGGACAACCTTATTTGAGTAGTGGCCAAGCCAAGTGTCTGGAAGTCGAGTCCCAAGCATGATCTCCCCCACCCTGGCTCCAGTGTCTTCCCTTCGGGGTGTCGGGGAGCCTCCTGGGTCCTAACCTCTAATTTGGGGCACCTGATTGAGCCCCAAACCCACCCCAGTCCAGAATGTGACTGAGGCTCCAAAGCAGCAGCCTGAAGGGGGCTTCACCTCCGAGCGCCCTCCCCTCACCCTGCCCTGGCTCTTTCCATGTCCCCACAGAAGCCCCTGAAAGCTGGGCTGCGTGCATGCTCCACTTGTGGGTCTGTGTATCTGTGTGCGTGGGGGTGAGGGGCATTCCCTTGCTCACCGGGCTGGGCCTCCAATAGGCCCAGGGGTCCTCAGCTCTTGGGAACCGTGACCTCAGCATCCTCCCCTCTCCCCCCAGCCCTTCCCACAGCTGCATTTGACCCACTGCCTTGGAGAGGGCTCAGGGTGGACCAGGGAGGACCTGGAGTTGGGGAACAGCTAACTGCGCCAATGGCCGGAGGCAGAACCTCCTGGCCTGGAAAGGCCCCTAGGGCCCTTGTATCCATCCTCCCCTAAGAGGAGTCTACCTCTCACACGGTCTCCTGTTTTTAAAAATTATCAAGAAGAAAAGCAACTCTGTAGCCTTTTCACTTTCCTTTTTCAGGGCCTGGAAACCCTATTTTGTCAGCCAGTCCTGTCTTATTCCCACCTGAATTTCTCCAGCTGTATATTGTAATGTTTTTCCTGAACACCAGCCCCAAAGCTAATGTCCCTGCAGCTCTTTCCTGTCCTGGAATCCCAGATTTACCGGGGGGCTGATGTTTAAGAAACGGTATTAGAGTGTTCAGTTCGAGAAAGTCGTGTTCGACATAAGACAGCGCAGCGCAGGCAGTTCGTGGTGCTCAGCCCGCCGGGGCCTGGGCAAGTGGCTTGCCTTTTGGAAGAGCTGAAAGATTAGAGACCTCATGGCCTTTAATGAGGCTGCCCACCCAGGAATCGGCTTCCTGGATGATCTGGAAATTCTACTACATGCCTCACCACAATCCCATCCATTTCTGATCAAGCATTTCCACCTAATTTCCCTAGGTCTTGGGGCAGGGTGGCCCTGCCCTAGGGGTTTATTCTCAGTAATCTCTGTCCTTCTGATTTAAAACTTAGAAGAATCTTTGTCTTTTTTCCTTCCCAAGCCCCTTTTACAATGAAATTTTTAAAATCCAGGAAGCCCTCCTCCCGTTTACACACTGAACCCAAACAGCAGCTCCCAACGGCTGTGTGAGGAGGGAAGGCCATTCTGGCTGGGGAAGGCAGTGGCTGGTGGGGAAGGAGCCCTGGGGAGGCCCTGGGGAGGCTCCAGCAGGGCAGACACACATTATAAATACGTCTGTAACTCCTGCCAGAGGTGGGAAAACATAATTAACTGCAAACCTGCTGAGTTTAAATGGACTTTAGGTTTTCAGCTGGGGGAGGGGGTGTTGATTGATCTGCATTTTGTTTTTGAGGTTGTTTTAATCTATTTGGAAAGTTAAGTTGAGACTCGCAGCTCCTAGCCAAATTCCCTCTGGCCCCGGTTAATTTAGCAAAGGATTGTTTCAGGGGAAATGGGATATTAATCATTGCAAATGGGCCCGTGGATGATATTTAAGAGCTGCTGCGTGCAGTGCCTGTGTGCCCAGGCTGAAGGGGCTGGTGACAGGAACAAGAATGACAGAGGGAACCAGCACCGTGGGGACATGGGGGAGCAAGATCCCTCTTCCATGGGAGGTGGGCAATGGGAGAGATAGAATGTTCCCAGGTGGGCCTTCCTGGGCCAGGGTGGTCCTCAGGGCCGCGCTGAGTGGCCCGGATGTGGGTGAGGCAAGGAGGCATCTAGCGCCATCCTGCCCGTGGGAGCAGGGAGGGTAGGAGACAGCGTGGACCAGGGCGATCAGAACGGGTAACGTCCACGTGGTTTTCATTGAAGAGGAGGATTTGAGTGCAGGAGGGCAGAGCTCCCAAGTGGGAAAATAATCTGAGCCAAGGCACATTTGGAGGACCCAAAGAGGCCAGAAGGAGGGGTTTCCTTTGCAGAGAGAACAAGACATGGGAGCACTGAATTCCAGAGGTGCTTTCAATGGGTGCATTTAGGCTAAGGGAAGCCATTGAAGGCCTTTGGGCAAGGGAGTGACAGGATAAAAGTGGTGTTTCAGAAAAAGTCATCTAGGGATGGTCAGCAAGATAGCAGAAGGGAATCCAACCAAGGACCTCAGCAGGGACCACGCCTAGCCTCACACCCATGTCCCCTGATTCCAGATTCCCGGCCTTTCACCTGCTGCCTCACCCCTTAGTACTGCAGGCTTCCATTGCCAAAGGAGATGGTGACATGTTTTGGGGGCTGCCATGAGTGGAATCTTCTCAGATAGCAGCTGTTGATGTTGTTATTTTATTATTTGACTCTAGTCCGTGACACTCTAATAATAAGAGGCAGCGAAAGGCACAAGGTTCTCCGACAAGGTTTAATAAACAAAAGTAATCCTGCCCAAGGCCTGAGCTGGATTGAGCAGTGAATGATCAGAATGAGGCAGGACAATGAAGGCTGCCTGGAGGTGGTGATTATTGGGATTACAGGTTTACCAAGAAGACAGCTCTGGGCTAAGTGTTCTGAGCAAAGACATGAAAATAGAGGTGAGTTAGGTGATATGTGGCCTCCCAGATAGTTTTAAAATCATGTTGAAGGACTGGTTGTGCTGGAGAGGAAGGTCTGCTTTCTGGAACATGAAGACACAGATTTGATGACATCCTGAGTCTCACTGGTCCTGCTTGTGCCAGGGCAAGTGTGCACACACTCATGCACATCTGTGGTGTCTGAATCTGGAGACCACCTGTCTCCCCTTGTCCTGGGGAGCCCACGTTCACAGACTTGTTTCCCTTCTTTCTGCCGCTGCCTGTCTTTCTGCCCACACCTGCCCTGTCTGCTGTTAGAGACGGCTGCTCCTTACCCACACAGCCCAGGACAGGGCCCATGGGCACCCAGCCGATGCTTGTAGCAGAGAGGGCTCCAGAAGGAATATGGGTGGAGCCAGGAGGGCCTCAGTCCTCCCATTAGTCACCCAGGGCCTCCAATGAAAGTGCATCAGTCCCTGCAGCAGCTGCTCAAGGTTGGCTGAGCAGCACCCCCATTTTATGGAGGTGACACGAGAGCTTGGACAGGAGAGGTGGCTTCAAGACCACACGGCAGGTCCTCAGCCTTGCTGGGAGGCCTCTAGGCCTTGCTGCTTCTCATGGGTCTGTCTGTGCTGAGAGCGGACAGCAGGGGCTTAGGGAGGGTCTGAGGCTGGACTTGCCCAGGTGTGGGCCTGTCGGTGGCAAGACGAGCCTGTCTGGGCCCACCTGAGCATGGAGAGTCTGCTGGGAGGAGCAGGAGAACTCCATGTCTGCCCAGGCAGCAGGGAACCACCCTGAACAGCCGGGGCCTTGTCTGAATGAGCACTGGCAAGGAGAAAGGCTTTGCAGAGTCCTGGAGGTGAGCAGGTGACCAGCCAGCACGGGTTTTCTTTTGGATCCATGTAAGGGACCCATGACACCACATCTAAACACTGGGACACTTAAGGAGGCCTGGGCAGAAACGTACAATCATGAGTGATACCAGGAGCGGAAGGAAGGTCCCTTTCAGACAGGCCATGAAAACAGTTGTGTGGGGGTCTGAGAAGACTTCTTCAAGGCTCTGCTGGCTCCGGGCCCTGGAGACACCCACGGTCTGCCAGGGAGATAGGTTTACACAGGTGACACCAGGTGAGCAGTAGAGATACACATGCCACGGGTCGTCGAGTGAGCTGTGTGAGCCAGGGAGACAAGATGACTTTTTGGAGGACACTCGGTGGTGGAGGAGATTCCAGCCTGAGGGAAGCTGCTGAGATGAGGGATGCAGGCCTAGAGCCTGTCCAGGGCCAATAAAAAAACAAGTTGGCTGGAGGGGAGGGTCCCTGGGAAGAAGTGGGACAAAGGGCCCATTTGAATGCCAGCCCAAAAAGGTGGGACTGGGCAAGAGGTTGGTGACCGGTGGGAGCTGGACCAGGGAGACTGTGAGAGGTGGGCAGGGGGTGTGGGAATTAAACCTCAGGCTCAAGAGCCCAGCAAGAGTATGCAAGCCACAAAGCCATGCCCAGGGCCTGCTGTGCAGGCACAAGCCCACCCTTGGACGGTCCTCTCTGACCCCTCCCACTTGCCCAGCTCCCTGCCATCACCCAGAGCCCCCGTGAGCATCCACACCGTCAGCATCCACCCCACGGGAATGCTTCCTCCAGCTCTTCCCCACTGGGAACCCCTCTTTTGCACTTGTCTGAGCAATAGAGCCCGACCGTGGGTGTTAGTTTCTAATCTCTTCGTAGGAAGCCCTGGTCCTCCAAGGAGACTTGCCTGCACCACGAGGCCAGCCTCCCACCCATGTCTCTAAGCAGAAACCTTCTCCACCGCCCCGGCTCTCTGCAGGGCCCGAAGGCCATCCACTCCTTGGTCTCCCCCTGCCCCAGCCCCTCCAAAGTCGGGCCCAGAGGCAGGGGACAGGGTGGTCCGTGGGGCTGGTGCACTGACATTGGCATTCTCCTTGCAGCGCATCTTAATAATTTAATGGCTATTAGCAGGGCCGCTGTGGTGGTGGGGGAGGGGGGCGCGGGAGAAGATTTATAGAGAGAATTCACTCCAGGTTGGGGTTTTGTCTTCCTCTGTTTTCCTGGCATTTATCATGCATGTTTTAATTTGGATCGGAGAGTTGCTACCATCTGGCCATTATCGCAAAGAAATATTCATTTTCACTGAGTGACACAGACTCCATTCATCACTGAGTGCGCTGATTGCCCTGCGAGTGCGGGGCTAGGCTTCCTCCTTCATTGGAAATGAACCTTGAGCTGCCAGCGGGTCCAAGTGGCAGGAGCAGGGCCCGGGGCGGGGGGCTGCCATGACCCTCACAGCCAGGTGGGCGGGGGTAGCTGGGGGAAGGGCCAGGGAAGAGTGGGGAGCAAGCCCTCTCCTGCCATCACAGCCCTGCCTCCCCCGGCCTCTCCCCTCTCCTGGGTGTGGTCTTGGTGACCCTCAGCCAGGCTTCCCAGCCAGGAGGACCCTCTGGCCAGACCACAGAGTTGAAAGGGGGTCCCTCCACTATCTGGGCCATGGCATCCCACAACCCCACTGATGCTGCCCTGTCAGGGGTGGAATTTGCTTAAGGAAACAGCAGCTTTCCCTAATGGAATGTCACTCAATGGTGGCTCTTCAGGTTGCGTTGTTTTGGTGGGCAGAGGACCCCCTGGTTCTCCGCTCACCACGCTGTGGGGGCACCATCAGGGCCGGGCCTGTGCAAAGGGATGCGCCTGCCTCCAATTGGGATATTTCCAAAATGTCACCCTTTTTAGTCACCGTGGCATACCATCAGGGACCGGGGAGCTTTCTGGTCAGGGGTAGGAACCCCAACGTAAGGCTGGAGCACTCAAGTGGGTATTACAACAGAGCATCCTTTGATACGGCTGAGCCCCACTTGAACCCACTCAATAAGCAAGAAGTGGTTCAGCAGAACAGATGAAGGAGGAGGGGCGCTCTTTCTGTATATTTTAAATAGTGAATAAGGGCACCCAGAATTGTTCCCTACTGGGGCAAGGGGGAGGGTAAGAAGTAAAAGCTAGCATGTCCACCATCAGGTAACTCACAGGCCAGGTGGGGATTCAGACTCACAGGCATGAAGTCATCCACTACAGAGTCCCTCCTCCCCGTGCCTGAGACACTCAGAGGAGGGGGGTGAATCTGAGTTTGAAACAGCTTCACCAAAAGGTGTTTGTTCTGCCAGAAAGGCGAAATCAGTCAGGAAGGCTTCCATCCACATAAGTGCCGCTTCCTCAAGCCAGTGCAGGCACCCAGGGACCATCTGACTTTTCTAGCCTCTGTCCTGGAAACTGTGGTAGCCTCCAAGCCTGAGGCCCTGATGCCCCATTAAGACTCAGGCTTGGCCAAGAGCCAGAAGTCTATGCTGAGGCAACAGGAGTCCAAGGGGAGCCTGTGAGGGCTTCCTGCCTCCACCAGGAAACAAAGGCCAGGAGTCCCCCCACCACCACCACCAGACTCGGCTCTGTGAGCGCTGATTGAGCATCCACTGGCCACACCACACCCAGACAGACGGGCAGACAAACACTGGGAGTTGGCAGTCTGGTTGGGGCTGGGGTAAAGTCAATGAAATGACTAGAGAATAGTAAAAGGTTCCAAATCAAAGAACTCAGCTGCTGATAAATGAGCACCAGAAGACACAGTTGGGGAAACCAAGTGGCCTCTACCTGCCCCCGGCCAGGGGGGGACCTGCTTTTCCTCTCCCCACTCCATGACTGACCAGGGCTCCCTTATACAGATGAGATGACTGAGGCCCAGGGGGTGACATGCTGGGGTCACCAGCTGGTGGGTGGTAGATCTGGGATGGAAACCCACCCTGACTCCCAAGGCCTGGTTACGGCCCCATGCTGTGGCCTGAAATAACCTGCGACTTGTGTGGGATGTGGCATTTCAGCTGCATAGGAGGACCGTGTGCACAGGCCAAGCTGGGGGCAGCGCAGTCTAGGCAGGAGCACCCCGTTTTCTATCTGGGCACTTGTTGAGCTAAATTAGCTGTCCTTGGTCCCAACCCCCACTCCCCACCCCCTTCGGCAGCCAGGGTCGAGTTCCAGGCCACGCTGTGGAATTCGGGGAGATGGGGGCGCCCAGCGCACACCCCCCATCCCCAGGCACGCGACGCTGCCCCCTCCTCCCTTGGAACTCATTCTGTGACACCAGCAGCTCTGAAACATCTGCTGCTCCATCCCGGACCCGCAATTTGAATAAATTACCCCTACGTGGCGACAGCCTGTTATTAATGGCTCGGGTTTTATAAGATGCTTTAGTTTAATAACACTGTATCCCGGCGCAGCGCTTCTCCGGATATTTTTATATTTTGCCCCTTCCCCTCCCCCTGCCCCCTTGCAGGCCCCTGCCACCGCCTCCAGGACAGGAGATAGCCTGCGCTCCTCCCGCCGGGGCCGGGACCACGCGCGGCTCCCCACTCGCTGCTGGTCGGGACCACTGCCAACCCCCCACCCACGTCCCTCTGGCCCCCACACGGGAACTCACTCCTGCGGTGGTCGGGACCAAACCAACTCCCAGGCCCGCGCCCCGCCGCCGTTTGCCACCCGTCGCGCAGGGCGCCCGCCCTCCGGGGAGATCCACGTGCGCCCGCCCGCGGAGCCATCCGACTCCCGAAGGCGGGAGGGGGAGCCTCTGCCACATAGGTTGTGCCTTTCCCACACTCCCGCTAAGAAAGTCCATAAGGTGGCTGCGGACGGGGCCATGGGCGGAGACCACTGTCCCCAGCCCTTAGAGCTGTCCACCGCCGGGGTCTGCAGCCTTTGGGGGAGGACCAAAACCTGGGGAGCGACCCGGCCTCTCTTCAGTTGCCCTAGCTATGCCCGCACTTGGGAGACGCCGAGGCCACAGCTCATTTCTTTTTTCGCTGCACCTGGCTCTTTCATTCTTTTGGTGGTTCGTTCCCCCGACCACGTCCCGTCAGCCTCTTGCAGGAAGCCCTCCTAGGTTGCTTTCGAAGCTCAAGGATAGGGCCCTCTTTGCTCTTCCTACCCACTGCCCTCCATGCTCTCTTTTCTCCCCACAAGCCCCGGAGCCTGCCTTCCCGTGGAAGACCCCAAGGCCAGGCACAGTCAACCCACCATCAGCCTTCCAGAATATCCCAAGTGTGACTAACAGTAGGTGCTATTGTGTGTGGTTTTAGTGCATTACTTCAACAAGTGTGAGCAGCTGTGTGGGTGAGGCTTTGTGCAAAGGAATGGACTGGCTCGCCAGGAGGGAGGAGAGTGAGCCAAGGAGTGGGTGGCTTATTATTTGGGAATATAAGGTACAAAACGTTGAGCTTTAAATAAGTGGCCGGTATATTCATATCCTCAACCTGTTCAAAAAGCGTGCAGCACCGCCACCTGGAAGGAAGGGCAGAGGGGCAGGCTCCTGCAGGCTTGGGCACCCACCTACGGGCAGCGGCCTGGCTGCCGCAGCCTTTTGCCTACTGAAGTTGCGCCTGGGAAGGGGTGGGGAGCCACTGCCAGGAGGGCCCTAAGGGACAGTGTCTGGAACCGGCAGGAAAGGACAGGTGGGGGGGGATGTCCCCGCCAGACAGGAGGGCAGACGGCCCTGCCAGAGGGTTGAGAGCCCTGCAAGCCCAGAGGCACACCCTGGGGAGGTCCTGGAGGACCCTTCAGGCCAGGGCTACATTTAACTGTGTAGTTCCCTCTTCCTGGGACCCCGTGGTGACTATAGCACAGGCTCTAGAAGGGACGATCTATCGGACCACCTTCTTTCCCCCCTACTCTGTGGGCTGCGGGAGGCGGAGGCTCTTGCCGCTTCCTATTTGTTCTAATGTTACTGTGGGACTCTGCCTTTTGCTAAGAGCCCCACCATTATAACGTAATCACTGCTGAAAATGACCTTTAAAATATATTTTAAATTCAAAATGTCTTTAAACCCTTCACTGAGCACCATTTTTCAATTTCAACAACTATTTTCCTTTTTTTTTTTTGGAGGGGGAGTATGGGATGGAGGAGTGGAGGAAGGAGCCCTCAGCCTGGATTTCAAATGTTAATCTCTCCCTCTTAAGGAGGGAGCTGAGCAGGCTCAGGCCCTGCCTTGCCAGGGGCCAGGGAAGGCAGGAGAAGAGGAGGCAGCCAGATCAGGATCCATCTGCCCTTGTTCAAGCTCTCCATAGTGGGGAAGCCGGAGGCACTGCCCCACAGCCTCCAGCCTGGCCTCACCTCACTTCCCCTCTGCCCTCAACCCCTAGGAGGCTCCCTAGGTGCTAGAGCATGGGGGGCAGCTGCAGCAGCTCCCTACACCCTCCTACCAGCAGCACTTCTTACCCTTCGCCTTCCCGATGACAGCGGTTCAGGCCCCTGCCTACTCAGCCCGGGCCTGCAGTGGGGAGCTGGCCTCCCCACTTCTCCCTCTCATGCCTGCTGGCCCTGGCTTGGGCGATGCACCCTGTCCCTCAGCCTGCACTCCCTTCTGCTTCTGTGGCACTCAGGAACCTGGGGCTTGGAGTCCTTGCTATCCCAGACATAGTGTCTGCTCCTTGACTGTCTCCTCCCTCCTGAGTGCTCTCAGGCGCATGCCAGTCTTGCTTTTGCCTGCCCCATTGGAAGGGGCCTCCAAGAGACGGAGCACTTGTCCTGATGATATGTAAAGGCAGGATGCCTGCCACAGTGACAAGGGGATAGAGGTGGCCTGAGGTCTTCTGGGCCCCTTACAGGGCAGGGGTGCTTTAGAGGTCCAAAGTCATGTCCATACTAACAGGAACTCTACTCACACCATCTTTTGGGGATTTAGCCAATTCCAGCAGCAGGAGAGGAAAGAAAAGGGGGTGGGGGCAGGGGTTCTGCTGAGGCAGGGGCATCAGGTGGGTAACTCCAACCCACCCCACCATGAAGGGACGGCCAGCAGACATCAGAGAGGTCTTCCAGGGTGTTCTTGGGACTTTTCCTAAAATGCACCCAGTACATACTTGTTTGCTTCAAAAGTCAACATCCATTCCAAAGCCAAATCAAAATGATGTGGCTAGTTCTTTGGACTGCCTGAGCCTTTAGGTTGTCATGGCTTTGATGGACCCCTGCCCCCTGCTGTGATAACTCACAATGCAACAGGACTGTATCCACATCCTGGTTTTGAGCCCAAGTCCAGTTCTTGGAACCCTTGCCACTGCCTGAGAAGGGTGGCTGGGGAAGGGGCAAGTCTGAAGTGATGAAGTTCCTGCAGAAAGCAAAGCTGGTGGGGTGAAGCAAAGAGCAGCATGGGGTGGTGCGCCAGCCACCACCTGGGTCAGACCTCTCTGCCTCCAGCTGCTCCCCTAAATGATGCCCGTGCACCTACACCTACGCTGGATTAACATTCCTCAAAGCAGCTCCATACTCTGTTCCCAAGCTCAAGAAGCTAGAGTGTTTCCCTATTTCCTATTCCCTCCAAGTGACTTTCAAGGTGCCCTCCCTCCAATCTGACCCTAGCTGTCCATCCTCTCCATTGTGAGTACAGGACAGGCATGGAGTCACATAGGAATAGCAACCATGAAAGGTGTAATGTGATTCCCCGTGTGGCATGGTCGTATTAAGAGATGTATGGTATGCAGAGTAGGGAAGGTGATGTTCTGCTTGTATTAAGATCACATGCCCTTCATACGGATGAGGCATGCAAGGTTTAGAAAGACTGAGTTCCTTGCCCATGGTCACACAAAAAGTAGGTGGCAAAGCTAGGTATGGAACCCTGGTGTGCATGACTTTAAAGGCTCGGCTCATAGCCCTCCTCTCCTTCCTCAGCTCCTGCTCAGCCTCAAGGCCCAGCTCAAAGCCTCTGAGCCTGCATCTGCCTACCCTGACCTCTCCCTGCCTCTGCACAGCTCTGTGTGTGTGTGTGTGTGTGTGTGTGTGTGTGTGTATTTCTACTCCCCAATAAGGTCAGAAGCTCCCTGAGGGCCCAAGAGCAGTACCAGCTCACAAACTTTCCTGTAATCCAACCGAGAGCCAGGCCAGGGCTGAGGAAGCAGGACCAGTCTGCCTTCCCTCACAGCAGCCTGCCTCCTTCCTCTCCCTGCCCAGGCCCAGAGCAGGCAGGGCTGCAGAGAAGGGAGAGGCAGAAGGCATGTCTTCCGTGTATGCCAGAGGCATACATGCTCCAGGATGGAAAGAAACCAGACAGTGCATCGTTTCCCATACTGTGTCATAAATATCGTATTTACAACATCAATTAAATGCCGGTGACTTAAATCATTTGTAATAGAGATACAGCCACTCAATGAACCATTAGCAGAGTCAGCGCATTCTCACTCCTGGCGGGTCAGACAAAGAGCGATGGCGCAGCCCAGGCTGGGGCTCCCTGCGCCTCCTCCAGACAGGCTTCCGGGGCTCATAGAGTGGGAGGAGGGGTGGCAGGGAGCAGGAGAGCCCCCACCCCGGGGAGGCACAGCTCAGGCTGTGTGGGGAGGCACCATTTGGTCCAACCCCCTGCCCCAGTGCAGGTGGACGGAGGAGAGCTCCTTGCCGTCAGGGCTCTCTGGAGCAGGTGACTCCACCAGCTGTGCTCACCCCATAAACTTTCCTCCTGGTGGTGGGGCAGTGTTTCTGGGGAGGCAGGGAGGCGGTGGTCTTTGTCCTCTGGGAATGCTGTACTGGGTGCCAAGGCCACCATAGTGAATGACGCCCCATCTCTGCTTTAGTGGAGGACAGAGACGCAGGCTCAGGCAAGGACAAGCACACGGTGGCATGAGGATGTAGGGGGGCTGGGGGACATATGCAGTGGCCCCTTTCTCTAGCTGGGACAACAGGACCTGAGTGGGGGTCCCTCTGGATTCCTCTCCAGCCCTCGCCTCCCACAGCACTCCACCTGGCGTGGTGGCTTGGCCTCGGCGGTGTGGCTCCTCTGCCCTCGCACTCCACCACTGCTGCTCCCAGGCTCTTTTTGCCCCCACCACTGCCCCATCTCCCCTGCAGTCCAACTCCCTGCAACGGCCCATCAGAGCTCTTTTCTCCCCTGCACCGTGGTCTCCAGAGGCTTCCTTCTCACTCAGAGGGAAGTCCAAGGTCCTTGCCTCCCCGGCCCCCAGGTCTTCAATGATTCACCCCTCACCATCCTCTCGTTCATCCCCTGCTCTAGCTTCTTGACCTCATGGCTGACTCTAGAACATCCCTGCTCCAGCCTTTGCACTAGCTATTCCCTGGTACAGCCCACTCTCCCCTGGCTACCATGTCTCAGCTTACGTGCCCCTTGCACCGAGGCCAGCCCTGAATTGCCATCCAAATGCGAGGCCCAGTTGCCCCATCTGCCACCTTGCTGGATTTTATTCATGGCACATGCTACTACCCTGATATTCTTATTCATCATCTGTGTCCCCCAACTCGAAGGTGAGCTCTGTCTGGGCATGGACTCCATTTGTTCTTCTCTCTTCTTGGTTCCCAGAGCAGTAGCCGAGGACACGGGGCAGTGCTGTGAGAAAGTGCTGGGCGATGGGGTCCCATGCAACAGGCAATCAGTGAACATAGACCCCTGCAGGGGCTACCTATACCAGGCCCTGGGTGGGTGCCAGGGTCAGAAGTGAAGGGGCAGGCCCTACCCTCCAGAAGGTTCAAACCCCAGGTGGAGTCCCTGGGCTCGGGTCCTCCCTGTGGGCCCGGGAAGCTGGGGGAGGCTTCCTGATGAAGAGGGAGTTTGCAGTGGGTCCAGCAAAGGGAGAGGCTTCGGAGCTGCGGACCCTGGGCCAGCCCGAGCCACAGGAGGGTCTGTTTGGGAGAAGGGGAGATGGGGATGGGGTCACACAGGCCCAGGCCTGGAATCTGGAGGGGGAGGGGCCCAAGGTGCTGGAGCACAGGGCTGGGAATGTGACTCACTCGGCCTGGCCAGCTTCCAGAAAACTCTGTGCAATCAACCAGAGAAACACATTTGAGAAAACAGAATTGTGAGAGTAACTTTGAAGGCTTGGTTGCCATGGGAACATATCTGTAAATACTTAACTGCAAACATTAAGTGACACACGGGGAGCCAGCCAGGGAGCTGAAAGGCAGCCGCGCCGCGGGAGCTGGCCAAATCCACCCGCGCCTTCAATCATCACCCCCCACCCCCACCCGCGCCTCTCCCCTTCTCCCAGGCTCGAGGCCCTGGAGCCCGGCCTTGTACCCTCCCTCTCCCCTGCCAGCTGCTGCACCCTGGAGGGCAAGCCGGGTCGGAGGGCAGACCTTCTGCGTGGCAGGGCTCCAGGTGGCCCACGGCTCCCTCTCTGTCCCAGCGCTGCCTCTGCCCTGGGTCCCTCACTCCCGGAGCATCCCAGCCTAGAGGTGCCTGGGCTCTGGCCCTTCCCTTCCCCATCTCTTCATCCATGTCACTTTTGAGGAATGAGATGCAGCAAGACAAAATAGAAATCAAGAAATAGACTCAAAATGGAAATCAATAGAAAACAGGTGCGTTTAAGAGCTCCAGAAGTCTCACCTTAAGGAAATACTGGCCTAGCTCGCTGGTTCCGAGGCCCCTATCCCCACCTATGCCTCCTCCCACCTGTCTGTGGTTAGGGGTTCTCCCACAGGCCTCTTGGCCAGGGCTCCCTGCCAGGCTGGCTTCCCCCATGGCTCTGTGACTGCATGGGGAGTGGGGGCAGAGGAGGGCCCCTTCCCCTGGGAGTCCCCTTGCCTGGTCTGGCGTTCCCTGCCCCAATCCACAGTTCTGCCTGCTCTGGTCCTGCCCAAAGGTTCTTAACTTTCGTGGGTCACAGACCCCTTTGGGTAACCGAAAGAAGCTTTTCACCCATCCATTTAATTGTTCCACCAAAGGTTAGAGACCACAGATGTCAGCCAGGCCCTGTGGTAGGTGCCCCAGGACGCCTGCCCTCCTGAAACTTTACAAGACAAAAAACAAAACCCCAATTAGAAGTGTTCAAGGATCAGGAAAGGGCCCAGCCTGGCTGGAGTAGACACAGTGAGGGGAAAGTAAGGGGATGTGGGTTGAGGCAGCTCCTCCGGGGCCTCATAGGTGGTTATAAGGCCTTGGGTTTCTATCCAGAGTGGCACTGGGAGCCACTGGGGTCGGGGGGTGAATCTGTGCAGAGACAAATCATAGAGGGGAGAGGTGGAAGCAGGGGCCAGTTAGGAGGTCACTGCAGTGACACGGGAGGGACGGACAAAGCTTGGACCAAGGTGGTGGCTGTAGTATTGCAAAAACCTGTGCAGTGCTGCTCCTTGGAAGAGTGAGCTCTGCACACCCTGGGGGTCTCTTATGCACAGTCTCAAGGCGCTCCTGGGCCCGGGAGGCCCTGGGTTCAGGCCCACCTCCTGGACCTGTTGGGGTAACTTTAGCCAGCCCCTCTAATCCTTAGCCCATTCACGGGGCTGAGGCGAGTGGAGCCCTTGAGGCCATTGCAGGCCAGGCAAAGTCAAGACTTATTAAATTATGCATTTCAGTGTTTGTAAATTTAACCATAGGAAAAATAGACTTAAAAGGGATGATGTGTCCCAGATGGTACTAGGAGAGATCAGCTGCCTGAGAGGGCACCCCCCACCCCGTGGGGAAAATAGTCCCCGACCCTTGTCAGATGCTCCGAGGCAGCTGCAGGCAAGAGGGCCTCTGTCTGATAAAGGGATCCAGTGGAAGTGTTAGAAGCTGACTATACAGATAAAATGATTTTGCATTTTAGAAGACAACAATGCTTAGGCCAAAGGGAAAAGCGCTAATGGGGGGATTCAAGACCCCTTGGGCAGGTAGGTGGGCAGGGCCCTCTGCAGTGCCCTCCTCCGTATATTATGCTTTGCATATGACCTGCCCTGAGCGAGAGGGAGAGAGGGGCGTCTTTATGATTAGCGCCCCTCTGGCTGCCTCTCACTCGCCCCCGGCCCCCACCTGGCCGTCTGGCCTCTGGGTTCCCTGCTCCCTCTGATCTCCCCTGGCTGTTGATGGCTCCTGCAGGTCAGAGCCACTTGCAAAGGCTGGTTTCAGCCTGGTGTGTTTCCTCACTTGCCCAGATGAGGTCTGTGGGACAGGGTGGGGGTGGGCGGGCTCAGCTACCCACCCACAGGGTCGGCTGTGGCCCTTGGTTGATGGGGGGTGTCTCCCACTCACCTGTTGATGTACCAGTCCCAGGCCCCCTGCCCGCCCATCTGACAGGGGAGAGAACTGGAAGCCAAAGTAGGATCAGGCAGGGCAGAGGGTGGGGCAGGGCTGGCCCCTGTGCAGGGCCTAGGTGTGCGCTGGAGAATCAGGGAGGGCTTCCAGGGAGTGGTGGAACACAGGCCTTCCAGTGGGGGAGGAAGCAGGTCAGCAGGGGGAGGGGCGCTGTGAGAAACCAGGACTACACACGATCCTGTGTGCCTGCACACACCTGGTGTTGCTGTGATCAGGGATGATTATTAACAATGCTCCCTCTCAATCTAACAAGGTCCCAGTTTGGGCAATAACTTATGTGGTCACCCAGCACTTTAAAACAAACAAACAAATAAAAAAGATCATTGGATGGTAAAGCCAAGAGGCAGGTGTGCCTGTGGCTGTGCTGGGGGCAGTGAAGGGTGCCAGGGAGCTGCAATGAAGGCGCTTGTTGGGACAATGGTGAGAAAGGAAGGAGACAGCAGGGAGAAAGGAGCTGGGGGCTGGGGCTGCTCCTGGAGAGCTGCAGGCCTCGGGTCTCCTTGCAGGCCCCTTCCCCCAGCAGAGTGGGTGCAACCATCTCACACTCTGGCAGGTGCAGAGAAGGCAAAAGCCCAGAGCAGTGAGCACTGGGCACAGTTCTCACAGCTTGTTGGTGACAAACCAGGTCAGAGCCTGAACCCTGACCCCCAGCCCGGATGCCTCAACCACACCCTGACACTACTGGGGATTGGCTCCAGGAAAAGGGTGACATCTGGGTGTCCCATTACTGAGGCTGTGTGTTGAGGCCTCCCCAAGCCCATCCCAGGATTTCTGTGTATGGCCTTAGGTGAGCTTCTGCACCTCTCTGTGTGCCTTGGTTTCCTCATCTGTAAAATCAGAACATCAGTCACACCATTTCTGATACCTGGTGTGGTGTAGGGACCCCAGCAATTAGAAACAGGCCTTCCCTGACCACCCACAATAGCACCCCTCCCCCCGGCATGCTTGTGCCCTCTCTGCGTGGGGTGGTCTCCGACCCACACCAATATTTAAGCTTCTTCAAAACTCTCCATGGAGCCACTGGCATTGAATTCAGGGAGTAACTGATCTCTTGTTTCAAAAGGAAACCCCTTTACCTTCAAAACATAGTCCTTTCAGCTTATTAGCTACCCAGGTTCCTCCTTGACAAGTTGCAAGTCTGGGCTTCTCAGGCATTGGGCAGCTTTAGGCACACCCTGGCCATTGAATGGCCCCTTTGAGGAATATGCCAGAAAGAATCAAGACCTTTGCAGACACCCTCATTCCCTTCCTCTGGGGCAGTGACTTGGGGTGGGCCGAGCCATCAGCCAGGGAGACCCCAGGGATGGGTGCTGCCGTGGTACCCACTCCTGGAGGAAGGTGGGATACAAAACAGGGAAACGCCTTCTCCTTGCTTCCAAATTTGAGCTCCGAGAGACATAAAGAGGATGGCTGCTGGTCTACATGACCCTGGCAGATGGCACCCACAGGGCAGGGTGGTGACCACTAGGGTCTGTATTGAATGTCTTCCTGCCTGGGACTCACCATCCACACCTGCTCAGAAAGCAAACTGCAAATTGATGCCTAAGAGAAAACAGAGAAGTTGAATTTCTGTATTTCTCCTATCTTCTCCAGCAAAGAGACTGCTCTACAGGATGGGAAATGTAGACAGACACTGTAAAAAGAAAATTAACATCCAAACAAAGCAAGGAGACCAAAGCCATCTCCCAAAATTAGTTTGCGTCTCCAGGCCAGAGCAAATTGTGAGCCATGAAGCTGGGAGAAAACATGCAGCAGGAGGGTAGGCTCTCGGAGCTGCTGGGGGTTGTCTTTGAGGCACTATGGAGCCTGGAAATGGACAATGGGTGTCCCAAATTTTTAAATAGTAAAGAGGCTGTAGTCCAAATATTGGCAGCCGAGTAATCTGGAAGATGATCTTTGGCAAAGTTCTACAATGAATTTGTCCATTTTGTGGTTTGAGGATACTTGGGACCAAGTGATGGTGACTTAGGAACTGCTATGGGTTCACCCCAAGAGAGCTGTGCCCTGGGAGCTGATGGCCTGTTGTGATGAGTGGGTGCCCTATGCAAGCCTCATGGGGCAAGGCCTGCCCAGCATCATGTCACCTAATGGGGCAGTTGGAGAAGTTGCCTAGGGTAGTAATTCAGAGCTTGGAGAGAGGTCCCTGGTGACATCCATGACCTTTGTCTTTGGTACCCTCCTGTTGTTATCAAGGACTTGGGGGGGTGGGTGGAGTCATAGAAGCTGATTTTCAAATTTGCTGATGACCCATAGCTGATCTGGAGAATACATTCAGAATCTAGAGACTTCTCAGTGAAGTTTTCACTCTAGAGGCAGACCCCCCCACCCCCCCTCCCCACCACAGCAGTAGTGCAGAGATTCCAACAGCTTTCCTCTGAAACCCCAGAGATCGCACCCCTATGGGTGTGGAGGGTATTGGAAGATTTCTGGAAACTTGTTGAAATTGTGTATCTGTGAGTTCTTTGTCAACTGGTTTGTTGTTTGTTTGGTTGTTTGGGTTGGTTGGTTGGTTGGTTGTTTGGATGGTGGTTTGTTTGGTTAGTTGGTTATTGTTTGGTTAGTTTCTGTGAGCCCTCTCTCCTTCCCCAAATCCCACCTGTTTTACATGGTAATGATACAAGAATCCTTTGGGATTCTGGCCCCTCTGAGAATCTGATGGAAGCCATGACCTCTTTCTCCAGGAGAAATATCCACAGATATGTAATGGTGCTGACCATTTCAGGGGGTCCACAGCACCCCTCTAGCCCATCAGAGAAGCTCCTACTATCCAGGCAGCCCATCTGGATCTGCAGAGCAAAGGGAAACCCCTGGCAGCCAAGGGCACTTCAAAGTGATTCAGTCTCTTCCCCCCTTCCTGGGGAGCGGGGGCAGTAAGCACCCTTGGTTCCTGAAGGAGCTGGGCGAGAGAAGGATGCTGGGCCCCGGGGCTTCAGGGTGCTCCCATGAGCCGGGTGGGCTCATGCCTGGTCCTCTACTCCTTCCCTCACCCCAGCCACACTCTGTGGGGCCTGCTGTCCCGGCTGTCCCCCCAGCCACTATCTCCAGGCAGCCCTGAGTTTTGCCAGTGCAAAGGTTACAGGCTACTTGAAGAGACGTTAGAAGTCCCAGCACATCCATCTTAATAAGTTTTATTACAGCCTGCCAATTTAGACAAATGACTAATTTATTATATAAAATACCAGCAGTATATTTTTTTATTTTGTTAATTAATTATCTCAAACAAAGGTGAAATTTATAAAACTGTCCAGAAATGGTGTGCATTGTAAAATTGCCTTGCAGCAGGAGATAAAATTATTACTAATATGGGATCAAATTATTACTGTATTGACTTAGTTACTTTATGATTTTGTAATGGATTTTTTCATTATTTTCTGGGGACTGTGGCCTTCGTGATTGCATTAAAGTCTGTTAATCTATGCAAATATCATTAGGCACCACTAATAACCATGGCAACTTTCCTCCACCTCAGGAAATGTGCTAAGTGCCTGCAGCCTTGGCTGGCGCCTGGTCACTTCCGGGCAGCAGGGAGGGAAGCGGAGGCAGCAGGAAGTTCTCCCATGGAGCCCTCTCCAGCAGAGCCCTGCCCTAGGCAGCATGGGTGGGCGTTTATGTGGTGGTTTGCGCATCTCAGGACCCAAGACCTCTCCACTTCACTTCTTCCCTGCCTGTCAGAGTGCCTGCAATGCCACCACAACTCATTCCTTTGAATTAAGCCTTTGGAGGGCCTTGTTAAAATGCACCTGTCCTGGAAGGAAAAACTTCTTGACACATTATCCGCCTCTAGTGCTCTAGAACCAAGGTGTTGGTGGAGCCAACTGCCTGACTGTGTCAGGACAAGAGGCTGGGCAATTTTTATGAGGGTTAGAAAGAGGGCTGGAGCTAACCACTAGGGGCTGAGTAGGGCTGACCAAAACTGGAAGTGCCGTGGGACACCTGTGGGCCCTGGAGACCTGGGAGGGTGTCCTCCATGTGGTGGGATGGGGGCAGGTTGATGAGTAGGGTGAGCACCCCATGGGCAGCATGTTGCTGTTTAAAAGGATCCTAAATACCCCCGGCCTCACCCACCGGGTCCTCAGGACGGCCCACTGACCAGCCTGCTGAGCGGAGAGGAACCCAACCCCAACGCCCGACACAGGCCATCCAAGGTGCTTTCCCATTTGATCTTTCCTGAAGGTAGATCATGGTCACACCAGGGGGTGGGGCGGGAAGAGACGTGTCTGTGGGTCCAGGCTCCCTGCCCCATCTCGAGCTTTCTCGGGCAAAGCACGGGTCCCTGCTGCTAGCACGGTTCCCTGGGCTCTCCTGGGCATTCCCAAGAGTGAAAAGACAGAAAGCTCCGGTCCCCCC
>JAQZBX010044964.1:0-21192 GCA_029593785.1 Cabassous unicinctus
AACCCGGGCCTCCCATATGGTAAACGGGGGCTCTATCCACTGAGCCACACCCGCTTCCCTGGAGTAACTTTTGTATGTGGTGTGAGGTAGGGGTCCACCTTCATTCTTTTATGAATATGGATATCCAGTTTATACCATACTATTTGTTGAAGACACTATTCTTTTAAAATTGAATGGACTTGTCAAAAATCAATTGGCCATAGATTTGAGGGTCTATTTCTGAACTCTGTTAGATTCCGTTGATCTCTGCATCTGTCCTTGTGCCAGTATCATGTTTTGATTACTGTAGCTTTGTGATATTTTTTTTAATTGGGAAGTTTGATTTCTTCAATTTTATTCTTTTTTTTCTCAAGAAAAATTCATTTAAATTTGATGATTGGCTCTTCCATTTTTGCAAAGAAGGCTGTTGGAGTTTTGATTGGATTGTGCCGAATCTGTAAATTGACACCTTAACAACATTTAGTCTTCCATCCATGAACACAGAACACCCTTCCATTTGCTTAGGTCTTCTTTGATTTTTTTTTTTTTTCAGCAATGTTTGTAGTTTTCCACTGACAGTCTTTATACCCTTGGTTAAATTTATTCCTAGATAATTGATTCTTTTATTTGCTATTGTAAATGGAATTTTTCATGATTTCCTCATCAGATTGTTCAGTACTAGTGTATAGAAACATTACTGGTTTTTGAGTATTGACCTTTACTCTGCCACTTGACTGAATTTGTTTATTGGCTCTAGTAGCTAGCCTTGTTATGGTTTTTACAGTATTTTCTGTAAATAGGATCACACATCTGAAAATAGGGAAAGTTTTACTTCTTCCTTTCCAATTTGGAAGCCTTTTATTTCTTTTTCTTGCCCAATTTTTCTGGTTAGCATTTCCAGTACAATAATGAATAACAGCAGTGGGCACCCTTTTGTTGTTCCTGATCTTAGAAGGAATGCTTTAAGTCTTTCCCCATTAGGTATGATGTTAGCTGTGGGTTTTTTTCATATATTCACTTTACCATGTTGAGGAAGTTTCCTTCTAATCTATTTTTTGTGTTTTTATCAAAAAGGATTTTTTGTATTTTGTCAAATACCTTTTCCACATCAATTTAGATGATTATGTGCATGTATTCCCTGTAGTCTATTAATGTGTTCTATTACATTAATTTTCTTATGTTGAACTACTCTTGCATACCTAGGTAAAATCCCACATGATCATGATATATAATCATTTTAATGTGCTGTTGACTTCAGTTTGCCAATATTTTGTTGAAAGTTTTTTACATCTATGTTCACATGGGATATTGGTCTGTAATTTTTTCTTGCAGTACCTTTATCTGGTTTTGGTATTAGGGTTATGTTGGCTTCATAGAATGAGTTAGGAAGTGATCACTCCACCTCAATTTTTTGGTAGAGTTTGAGCAGGATTGGTGTTAATTCTTCTTGAAATGTTTGGTAAAATTCTTCAGTGAGGCTGTCTGGTTCTGGGCTTTTTGTTGTTGTTGGGAAGTTTTTGATTACTGATTCAGTCTCTTAACTTGTTATTTGTCTATAGAGATTTATTTCTTCTTGAGTAAGTGTAGATAGTTTGTGTGTTTCTAAAAGATTGTTCATTTCATCTAAGTTAACTAATTTATTGGTATACAAATTATGTATTATCCTCTTTTAATTCCTTTTATTTCTGCAGAGTTGGTAGTAAAGTCCCCCCTCTTTCATTTCTGATTTTAGTTATTTGTGTCCTCTCTCTTTTTTTCTTCATCACTATAGCTAAAGATTTGTCAATTTGTCAATTTTATTGATCTTTCCAAAGAAGCAACTTTTAGTTTTATTGATTCTCTGGATTGTTTTTTTTATTATTATTATTCTCAATTTCTTTTAGCATTGCTCTAATCTTTGTTATTTCCTCCCTCTACTCACTTTGGGTTAGTTTGTCTTCTTTTTCTGGATCCTTCAGTTGTGAAGTTAAGTCTCTGATTTGAGATCTTTCTTCCTTTATAATTTAAGTATTCAGAGTTATAAATTTCCCTCTCTGCACTGCCTTTTCTGCATCCCATACATTTTGGTATGGTATGTTTTTGTTTCATTCACCTCAAGATATTTCCTATTTTCCCTTGTGATTTCTTCATTGAACCATTGGTTGTTTAATAGTGTGTTCTTTAATTTCTACGTATTTGTGAATTGATCAGTTCTCACTCTATTCTTGATTTCTAGCTTCTTTCCATTGTGGTTGTATGATTTCAATGTTTTAAAATTTATTCAGACTGGTTATGTCCTAACATATAGTCTCTCCTGGAGAATGACCTATATGCATTAGAGAATAATGTGTATTTTGCTGCTGTTGGGAGGAGTGTACTATCTATGTCTGTTTGGGCTTGGGAGAAAGAATGAGAGAACAAAATTTAAACATCGTGGGCAATTTCTTCTACCATTTCACCTGTGGAATTTTCCAACCACTTTGTATTTTATAAGGTAGTTTGATATAGTTGGTTTCCAGGATATATTTTGGACAGCATTACCCAAAATAAACATGCAGTTATATTTCTTTCTCAGAGTCAAATTGTGACTTCACTGGTATTTGAGAAATGTTTATGTGGCTCTGACTCCTAAAAGTACATTTCTCTTATGTTATAGTTTTATTGGCATCAATATAACAGTATAGACCTTTTACATATGCAATAAGAATTGGAATGATCTCCCTAAAAAGAGAACCATCCCCTGAAATTCTAAATAAGCCCAGAGTAGCATATCTGCTCGCTTTATTTCATCTGTTTTTCAGAGGCAATTAGCATATACTTCCAAAAGAAAATGAGATGGAAACAGGAATCTGTGTGTCCTCTCTGCACCCCCCTATAGAATAAGCCTCTTGCTGAGTGTGCTTCTAATTTTTTTACAATGTGGTCCTTAAATACTAGACAACCACTTCATCTAGAACCCCATCCATCTGTTTTGTGCTGAGGAGAGATTATTTGTGTTGGAATTCTTGAGAGATGATGAGATGCAGTGCTTTAGTGGTGATTTTTAAGTGATTTCCAGTGTAATTTGACTCCAGTTTTCCACCAATTTTAGAAACTGATCCCCATGGTTCAGGTTCTCATAGCCAACTCTATAGCCAAATTAACCTTGGTTTGAATCCTGCTTCCGCCACTTGCCTGTGTAGCTTTGGGAAACTTACTTGACTTTTCTGGGGCTCCATTTTCTCATCTGTACCTGGTCTAATGATTGCTGTGAATCATAAATAACATGCAAAGCTCTCAATGCCATGTCTCAAGTGTAGTAAGAGCCACTGTTGTTAACATATTCAGAAGCTAAGAGCTTCACAGAGAGCAGGAAAAAGTGTAAGCCCCAAGGCAGTTGTAAGTCACGAGGAAGCAGAAGGAAGGAGAGGTTGAGTAGGGAATATGTGAGTAACCGGGAGCTGCTAGGGTATTCTGAATAGCACACCGATCTCCATGAGGTTGAACTGTTTAATAGTTGGAATGGTCTGCAGGTGGATAAATACATTAGCAGGGAATAGAATCTACTCAATAAAACAGACTTCTGATAATTTCAGGTCAAATGAAATTAAATTTCATTTAATTCAACACTTTTAATTGGCCTGAGAATAACCAACCCATGGTAAGAAAGAAGTAATAACAAATGCCTTTCAAATAAAGGTTTATTATGAGATCTATATGTGTTCATGAATATGAAGTGATTTTCAAATTATAAAGTCCTACGTGAATGTAGGATATCAGAGAATTCTAAATATTAGTAGTTTAAGCAGGGTTAATTGTAATATTCTTTATGAGAGCGAATAGAGAGGAAAAAAAGACTATGGACATGACTGTGCCTCCTACCTTCACTTACACTTTACTGAAGAATCTAAAGGTTGTAGATCCTTTATTGCAAATCATTATGTTTCTGCAGTTTTAGAAGTGTTGCCCAGAGGATAAGCTTGGATGTTAGTTAGACTGATCTTGGCTTTAAATCATAATTCTGTCACTGACTGACAGTGTGACCTTGGGGAAGCTATTTAACCTCTCTGTGCCTCAAATTCCCTGTCTGGAATAATAATGGGTATATCAAAAATGTTTCACAGGAATTAAATTAGATAACATAGTAAAGCAACTTGTACAGCACTTGGCACCTGTAGGCACTAAATAAATGGATGGATATCCATGATTACAATTTTAAAACAAAAGTTACAGATCAAATGATTTCTTTAAAACTTTGTTAATTAATCTAAGATAAAATGTAAGAAACAAAATGGTCGTAAATTTTGTTTGGTTTTTATTTGAGAATATCTGATTTTTCAGCTTAATATAAATAAACTGTAAAAATAGCAACAATATGGTCATTGCCACCATTCCAGAAATAAGGCGTCCAGAAACACTGAGCAGATGTTTCATTCTCTGTTATTCATCATCCCACAGTGATAAGTTATCCCAATTGAAGAAAGCATTGTAGTAGTAGAGTCAAGTTTATTGGTATAATTCTAGTGAAGAGTGCTTAAACAAAAGCTGCACTTATTCTAAACAAGTCATTCATGGAACAACTCAAATACATGTCCTGCAGAGTGTCGATAACGTATCTTAATATAGCAAGAGATAGCGCTGATTTTAATTGTATGTGCAGGTGAAAGCAGCTTCCAGGAAGCATCATTAGTAACAGATTTCCATTAAGAATTGATATGATATCCATGCTCTGTCTCCCCCAGAGCAGAAAGAAAATGTAAATATGTGCCAGCTCAGGCAGCAAGTTTTTATGCCAACGAGGAGAAATCATCCCTTCCACACATGGTTAAACAACTCTGCATGTGACCTCACTACAAGGGGCTTCTCTCTTTGCCTAGGAACACCTTGGGTGGCTGGTAGAAGATAAAAACAGCCTGGAGCAACTAAACGTAGAGCAGTTAAGAGCCAGAGTATAAGTCATGTGGCAATACCTGGCTCTTTATGGCTCATATTTTCACATTTTCCATTCTCTGCACACAGAAAGCTTTAGGCAAAAATGGAATAGTCACAGCCAGGTCTGCATATCTGAGATAATAGTCATTTCCTTCCAAAGAGCATCACTAGGGCTGGGTGTGAGGGGTTGAAACCAGGGTGACTGCAGAAGGATTTTCAGGTTTTCTTCTTTGGGTGTGTATATTGTACAAGTTGATATAAAGGAGAAATGAATGTATTCTCTGACCCAAATTTTAATTTTCATAGACTATTTTATGGAATATTTTATATGAATTTCTATCAAATATTCTTTCAGACGTGTGGTACACCTAGAGGATAAATATTATTCAAAAGATAGCCCAGGTATCAGAAAACACGATAGTGGTTTTACTTCAGGAGATGGAATTGAACAAAAGGGGCACAAAGAGGGCTTCTGGGCTACTGGTAAAGTTCTGTTTCTTGGGTGTATTCATTTTATGGAAATTCATCAAGCTGTAAACTTAAAATCTGAAGACTTTTCTTCAAGTAGGGAATCTTTTGTTGGGGATTGAATCATATCCTTCACTAAAGGCATGTTCAGTTCTCAACCTCTGACCCTGTAGGTGTGAACCCATTTGTAATATGACCTTGAAGATGTTATTAGTTAAACTGTGCACAAACATTGAATGAGAATAGGTCTTAATCCAATATGGCCGAACTCCTTATAAGCAAAGGATATTGGACATAAAAGGAAAAAAAACATGGGTAGAAGCTAGAAGTCAGTGGAACCCAGAGGAGAAAGGAGTAGATACTTCTGTATGCATTGCCATGGGACTGAGAAGCCAAGGACCCAGTGACTGCCAACAGCCAGCCACAGAATGTCCAGGGGAGCAGGGGCGGGCAAGTATCGCCTTGCTGGTGCCTTGATTTTGGACTTCCCCTAGCAGCAAAACCATGAGCCAATAAATTCCCATTGTTTAAGCCAACCCATTATATGGTATTTGTTTTAGCAGCTGGGAAACTAAAACATTTTTCCTAAAATAAAATAAAAAAACTCAGAAGAAATTTCAATTTCTCTCAAAAGAAAATATTTTTTAATATATATTTAGGTAATAGAGGGATGTACCACTGGTACAAAGTCTATGCCAACGTAGAATATATTTAATAAAAACTGATGTTTGAGTGCATATTAATATACATTGAGTTTTTTAAACAATTTATTGAAGTATATCATTCATACATGAACATACATAAACTATAAGTGTTCAGTAAACATCGTGATCTTACAAAACAAACATGCATAACATCATACAGGGCTCCCACACATCACCCCACCACAAACACCCTGCATTGTTATGAATCATTTTTGTTAACAAATCACGAAAGAGCATCATCAAAGTATTACTACTAACTATATTCCCTATCTTCCTTCCCTATACAATTTTTTAAGGATTTATTTGTTTATTTATTTACTTTTATCCACTTTTACCCCCCAGTTTTTGCTGTTTCTGTGTCCATTTGCTGGGCAACTCTCTGTGTCCATTTCCTGGCCTCTCTTCTCATCCTTCTCCTCCTGTCTTCACTGGGATTCGATCCTCAGAATCTCCTCCTGAGCCACCTTAGTTCCTGGTTTTTCAGTGCATCTTGTCTTGGCTCTCCCTTGTCATCTCTCCTGTTACATCATCATCTTGCTGTGTGGTTCACGGGGCCTGGCGGCTCACCCATGCGCAGGGCCTGACGGCTCACCCACGGACGGTGCCTGGCGGCTCACCTGCTCGTGGAGCCTGGCAGTGCACCCATGCACAGGGCCTGACAGCTCACCTGTGGACAGGGCCTGACTGCTCACCCGCTCGCAGGGCCTGGTGGCACACCCGCGCACGGGGCCTGGCGGCCCATGCGCCTTCTATATTTTTGTTTTTTTTTTAATTTTTACCAGGAGGTCCCGGGGATCGAATCCAGGTCCCGCCATATGGGAGATGGATGCCCAACCAACCAAGCCACATCTGTCCCCCTGCTATATCTCTTAAGGCTGACCAAAGATACCCAAAGTTACAGTCTTCTCCCATACAGGATGGTCATATAATAAATCAGGCTTAGTTTATCACCAGCATTCTAAAAACCAGACCTAGGGAGAAAAACTAGGTCTGGGGACACAGGCATGGTTTCTAATATAGCAAATGTTTAGCCTACCCCAATTATCACAAAATCAGGACAGCGAGAATATTCACATTTGAGTTTTTAAAAATTGGTCAAGAATAGGAATTGCTTTGGAAGTTATGGTAATGTGCCATGTGAAATAGCAGAACCATTTCAAATTCCATTTTACAATACATTTCCAGGAATACTTTTTTTTATACATTCATAAGAACAAGTAAGATATAAGCATAGAATTGTGATGACAGTTTCCCTAACTGTTTCAACAAAAAAAAATTGCAACTATTGCTTTAATTGGATCAACTAGTTTTTCTCAAAAATCACCTATCATTTCTTTTACAAATACAGCCATGTAGATTTTTGAAAGTTATCTAAAAAAAAAAACATAAAAAAGTCATCTAAAATAAGGCTACTATTAAATAATGTTTCTAATCTTAAAACAGTATTAAATCATTTTAAATAAATGTTTTATATTCATACTTTAATATATAATTTTCCTGTAGAGTGTTTGCTGGGTTTTTTTAAGTGATTTATTAGGTAATATATATATTGACTGAGTTTTTCAGGCAATATGAAATGAAGAGTTAAGCAATGATTCAGGGCCTTTACTCAATTCTGATAGCAAAAGCAGACAATTGCAATCTAAATTGGCTCTCATAAAACTGAATGCTTTGCAAGTACTCAAAAAACATTTGTTGATCAACAATTCATACCTCCAAATCCTTGTATCCTTAAAGGATAGAATTTTCTGATAACAAAATTTTAGGATAATTTCTTGTTTCTCCCAAAGTCAGAGGTATCAACATGGTAAGGCTGATCATAAAAATATTTTAAGGTTAAAATCAATTATTTAGTTGAAATATGTATGCATATTTTAGTGGTTCGTAAATGGTAAAACTGGTTCATTTGAGAGTGTTGAGCATTTACTACTTGAAAATTAAGGCTAAGAAATTAAAGTATGGTATGCCTCTTTACTGTAGATTCAGAGCCCTATTGGTAGTATGATGTGGTAGATAAGTACAGACTGTAGTTCAGACAATAAGGGTCAGGTCAACTCTGCCATTTACTGTGTTTGACTTTGGGCAAAGTACTTAACTTTTCTATACGAGTGTTTTCTTATGTAAAACGGGGTGGGAGCAGGGGAGAGGAATGATATAAGTGTGTGAAAAATCATATGAGATAAAATATGGAATCATTTAGAATGGTGCCTAGCTAAAGTCTATACTATATAGATGCATAACTATATTTAAAGTTAAATGATGAAATAGAATACAAGCTTTTCATCTAATTGTGGGTTACTCCAGTGATACCTAGAATTCTAAATGTAAAGAATTAAGAAGGCCACTTCCTTCCATCTTTTAGAGTCTAGCAAACTGCCTTTCTAATTTTTCCACCATCATTCATCTTCTCAGCAACCACAAAGACTTTATAATGCATATTGTATTACTTCTTCCTATTCTTTCTGGCTGATATGATTTGCTTCTACCTAACAGCACTGAATTGTTGACACACATTTATTTAATCAATGTGAAAACCAGATTGCCCTTTGAATTAATCCACATAAGCTAGGTTATCCTCCAGGAACAAATACCACCAAAATTTCAGTGGCTTAACACTTAACAAATTCTCTTTTATGAGAAGTTTACTGTGGGTCTGTGGGTCTCATCAGAGCAGCTCAGCACTCCAGACTTTGGCACCTCCATCTTAACATGTATTCCCATGGTCTTCATGGCAATGAAGAGAGGCCATGTAGAATTTCACACTGGTTATTAAATGTTTCCACATTTCGTTGGCTGAAGACATGGTCATGTCTAACTTCAAGAGAATGGGGAAGTAGAATCCTACAATATGTCTGGAAAAGGGAGAATCCAAAATCTTGGTGAACTATAATAATGTCTATCTACCATTATAAAGCCAAAGAGATAGGACAGGCTTTCAATTATCTTAATATATGATTTTCAACATAAGCCATATAGGTTGCCAGCAGTAGCATGGCATTCATATGCCCTGAAGTTCTCTGAGAGAAGATAAGCATGTTACAAGATCTCTGATTTTGTTTCCTGCAAACACTCATAGTTATTTTTGCTAGATTTAGTTTTGGAAGATGTTATACATGAAGAAAGAATGTGGAACACCTCTACAATATGGCAGACTAAATATTCTGGAAGGCCCCCGACTAAAATACACTTATATTTCACATATTTACATCAAGCAAGTTCATTGCTGAGCTTACTAAAGTAAAGGATATCTCTGGTGAGGTGAGAGCTAACTGAAACTTGAAACAGATTAATAAACTAAGGAATAATAACAAGATTAGAACTAAAATCTGGATACTAAGACTTTGATGCACAAAGCCAAACATGAGACCCCTTACATTAATACAAGGACTCTTTGGGGGGCTAAAGTAGTCCCATGTCAGTAGTTCCCCCTGATTCCTGGGGGCGGGGGGGAGGGAAGAAGAAACCTACCTTGAAAGCACTATCCCCAATATATGCCTACAGAAATCCCATAATGCTAGTTCAACACAATATGAGTTCACAATCCAAATTACCCAAACATGCAAAAGAAAAAGTCATCATGAAAAACAGTAGAATAAGAGAAAAAAAGATTTCTACCTCCAAAGATTAATATATTATAATTATCAGATACAGAATATAAATAACTATATGAAACTTGAAAAATAAAAAGAAAGGTTGAATTAAAACATCAGTGAGGAAGAAAGATCTTTGAAAATTACAGGAAGATATATAAAAATAACCATATAAAAATTTTAGAACACAAAATATGTCACTATAGATATAAAATCAATGGACTAGAACTGAAAAAGACATTATGACCAAAATAAGGAAATATGAATAAAGTATGAATTTTAGTTAATAATCAATATTGGCTTATTAATTTTTACAAATGTCAAATTTGTCATATATGATAATATCAGACATTAGTTGTAAGATGTAATATGGGAAGCTGTCAAATATGATAATATCAGACATTATTATTATTTGTCATATATGATAATATCAGATGTTAGTTGTAAGACATAATATGGGAAGCTGGGTGCAGAGTATATGGGAACTATACTATTTCACAATTTTTCTGTAAATTTAAAACTTCTAAAATTAAAAAGTATTTTTTTAAAAGTCAGTGGATAAGTTAAATAGAAAGTGTCAGTCAAGTGGGAAATGGGTCAAGAATATTATCCAAAATGCTGGACAGAAAGACACAGAGAAAGGAAATATGTGAGAGGTTAAGAGATGTAAAGAAATGAATGAGAAAATTTAATACAACTAACTAGGTTCCCAGAAAGAAAGAATAGAAAGAATGGAGGACAGATAGTATCTAAAGAGGCAATGTCTGTGATTTTTTTCCCAGTTAATGTAAAACATGGTTCTACAGAGAGAACACAATAAAAAAACAGACAAATAAAACGAAATCAGCACTAAAACAGAATGTAATGAAACTTCAGAGTACCAAAGGGAGAGGAGGGAGACTTAAATGCAGGCAGAGAAAAAGTAACAGCAGTTAAAATGAAAACAGAATTCTCAAGAGTAATAATTGAAAGAGAAGACTACAGAATGATGTCTGCAACGTATTGAAGGAAAACAAAAAATAAGAGAGCTTGAGATCAACCATTATTGAAGCAGCTTCTAAAGGATTTAATTCATAAACACAAAAATAAATTCAGAACAAATATCTGAGATGTAAAAAATGAGTAAAGAAATCTATGAATATATAGGCAAAAATTTTAAGTATTAATGTCTAAATTAATGTGTTTAAAAGGCAGGGAGGAGGGCGCAAATGAAGTAAGTAACAATGAAGGCTCTAAGTCAAGAAGGGAATGATCAAAGTTAAAGTTTTCTACAATCCTTGTATTTTTCCAAGAGGATTTCAAATGTTGATTGACTTTAGACTTTAAGTGTGTATGGTAAAATTAGAAAGATGCTCACTAAATACTAGATAATTTAAAACTGGGGGAGGAAAAGGAAAAAGAAAAAACAAAAATATCAATTCAAAAGGTAGGAAGAAAAGCAAAAATAAGTCATAGAAAATCAGAGAAATAGAAAGGAAACATGACAATAAAACAAGTCTGTATATATTAAAAATCATGTATCCATGGACCAAATATACAAGCTAAAGGGTCTTGTCAGATTAGATTAAAAAGAAGCCAAATATTTTTTAAAAGAGTCATATATAAAATAAGAAGGCTTAGAAAGGCTGAGTGTAAATGTATGAAAAGATACATAGCAGGCAGATAACTCAAAGGAAAACTGGGTAATTATAATAATATCAAGTAATATAGTATTTAAAACAAAACCTTTTTAGGGATAGAGAGAGACACTATAAAAGAGTAAATTTACCAGGAAAACATAGCAATTCTAATCTTGAATGCACTCAGCAAAATACCCTAAAAAATATCTAAAGCAAAAATTGACAAGGAGAGGGAGAACTTTGCAAGTCCAATATTATGGGGGAAATTTGAAATACTAATTTAAAAACTAATGATTTAAGTACATAAAAATAAGTAAAAATAGAGAAATCATTTAAGTACTCTCTAGGGGGAAAATCTTTAAAATTCTTAGAACTGAGAGATGGTAAATAATACTATAATTCAGAATTCATATGATGCAACATGAAGGTGGTTATATTTATTTTAGGCTTTAAATGCATAAATTATAAATATGCTAAAACAAAGTACTAACAGGCAAACTCAAAGTAACTAAAAGGATGAGATAATGTAACAGTAGAGCTTTATGAAATAGAGTTTGAAGTTTTAATAGGGAGGATAAACATAGTCAAAAGTTATGTCCTTACAAATAGAAAAATCTCCAATTCAATTGTTTAAGGAAAAAGGAGAGTACCAAAAATAATCCATACATCGTAAATGGAAATTGGAAATATTACAAGCAGTAGAGGTTTAAAAGTGAACACCTGGAATAAACTTTGCCAAAGCATTTGGAAAAACTTAGACAAAGTAGACAAACTCTTAGTACAGAATCTGTGTGTCATAAAACTCTATTTTATTTTATGTTAGTTTTTGAAAGATATTTTCACTGGATATAGAAATCTAGGTTGATAGGATTTTTTCTTTCTTTCAGTACTTTAAAGATGTTTGCTCCACTGAATTTTGGCTTGTGTTGTTTCTGATGAGAAACCTTCTCTCATGTATCTTTGTTTCTTTGTGTACACTTGTGTCCTTTTTCTCTAGCTACCTTTAAGCAATATGCTTATGATGTGCCATTGTGTAGTTTGTTTCATGTTTCTTTTGCTTATGGTTTACTGTTACTCTTGTATCTGTAAGCATATAGCCTTCATCAAATTTAGAAAATTTAAAGCCATTGTTTCTTCAAATGTTTTCCTTACTACCACCCTTTTGGGGATTCCAGTAACACACATGAAACCACTTGAATTTGTCCCACAGATCACTGATGTTTTCTCTACTTTTTTCACTCCTTTTTTCTCTGTTTTTCATTTTGGATGGTTTCTATTGCTCCGTCTTCACATTCACTAATCTTTTCTTCTACAGGATCTAGTCTGCTGTTAATCATTTTTCGTGTAGTTTTCATCTCTGTGATTCAACTTGAATTTCATGCCTCTACTTAAGATGTTCAATCTTTCCCCTATCTTTTTGAATATATAAAATCTAGTTCTAATAATATTGAAAGTTGCTCTCCATTCATTCTATCATCTGTGTCATTACTGGGTCTGTTTCTATTGATTGATTTTTTCTCTTGATTATGGGTCATATTTTCCTCCTCCTTTGCATGCCTGCTAATTTTTAATTGGACAACATTTAGTGTGAATTTCATTTTGGTGGGTGTGGGTATTTTAAAATACTAGTTCCTTATTTGAAACTAAACAAGATAAGACTGATATTTTTGGCAGCATAATATAGTAGTTAAGGAACTTGGCCTTGTGTGACATCTGGGGGTTGTTCCTTAGCTCCAGTCAAGTAAGTAGTTCATTCCCCTGCCTCAGGAATTTTCCCCACATGCATGATTTCATCGTGTTTGATTTCTTTACTCATTTTTCTAGTTGTTTCAGGTAGGAATAAATCAGGTTCCTGTTACTACATCTTGACTGGAAGCAAAAGTTTATAAATCTTGTGATTTTTAAATGTTGTCCACATATTCAAATGTAAAGCTTCATACGGATTAAATAAATGGATGCATGTTCTTATAAGGCCTTCCTGGATATGAGTTTGAAACCTCAGCCTTAAGGGTCAGCTTTCAACTTAGTTGAAATGGAGAAGTAGAGTTTCTATAGTACAAAAAGACCTAATAGGTGACTTCTGATGAAAATGAGAAAAGACAGGCATAAGAATCCAGAATGAAAGGGCAAAGAGCAAGAGGAGAAGTAGGGAGATGTGCAACACCAAGGACAATCTTAATTTTCTACAACTAAGCCTCAATCAGAGAACCCAGTGAAAAATGTATATATAATAAATTCCTTGCTCTAAAATTAGATCCTAAGAGTTATCCACTTATTATGCACCCGTAACTTTTCTAAGCACCTTACATATATTGACTTAAGTAATTTTCCGACAATCCCATGAAGTAAGTTATTACCATCTCCATTTTACAGATAAAGAAACCAGTTAAGCAAATTGTCCAAGATCCCATAGCTAGAAAATAGCATGGCTCAGATTTAAATTCAGGTTCCTTAACTACTATATTATGCTGCTAAAAATATCAGCCTTATCTTGCTTAGTTAACTGGTTTTAAGCCCACTGAGATGAAGATGTCAGAAGCAAATACAACAAATATGAAGAAAAATGAAAACTGACAATCTGTTCAAAAGGGTAAGAACATAGGAACCTTAGAAATAGACGTTGCACTGAAAAACTTATCACCAGCGCATTAAGGAATGGAAATGTCAATTAACAAACCAGTCATTTAAAAACCTTCACCTATATTAAAATAAGTTTTTGTTAAGGAGAGCCTGGATTATATTTTGAACAATTTCTATTTTAAAAAAATATATAGTATTGCATTTGAATGATACTCTGACTGAAAGTACTTTTACACTGGAATACCATATACAAATGTTACCTGATAGTGGTAGAATTTGTTATATGGGAAACATCTTTTCTTCAGCAATATTGGATAAATAAATTAGGATCTATTTGTAAGTATTATTAAATAATCCTCTCATACTTCCAATGTGCTAAAAACAAAGCACTTTTAATCACTTCCTTTTTTATTTATTTTTTTTTTTTCAAAATTCTCCCCACAATGATCAAAGTAGAATTTAGTTTCCTTCTATATCAAAAATAAAGTATCTTCTAACAATGCTCATTGCTACCTCATGATGGAGAAAATTAAGACATCTTTTTTATGGCTTTTTTCCTCTTCAAATATAATTCAATTTTATAAGATCAAAAGCAAATATCTTCCTGCCATGTGTCATTGGGAAAATCTCACTTCAGTTTAAAACATGGATAAAATGTCTAGAATGAGAGACACAGTAGAAGGAAAAAGTAAAACCTTTGGAAGATGAGGAATAGCTGCAAATACTTTTCAGAGTAAAGGAATTCCTAAAAGGACAGCTTCTAAGGCAGCATTGCTTTTCAGTATCATTGACAACTCTCCTAAAAGGAAAAGAAGAATAATGTTAGCATCATGACTGAAAGTATCAATTGTGGATTTTTATTCTTTTCCCATAAATACCCACCTTGCTAAAACTCCTACTCAATCTCCTCTGTCAATAAGTTTTATAAATGCTGTACACAAATCTTTAATTCATCACTGCTTACTTGAGGCTTATTTATTTTCTGGAAAAGAGAAGCTGAAGTAGCCATTTGAAAATTCATGGGTAATTCCCTCTTCAAGGTTGTGGTGTGCTCTTGGAACAGCTATGAACTTTCTGAGAGTCGGCACATTGCCCCTGCTCTTCACACCAAACACTAATTATCCGAAGAGCATATTTGTTAATCAAGTGAAGAGGGATCTTCCTAGTCAGATGCCAATAACTTGTTGTATCTCCACACACACACACACACACAGCTGTTCAGTGTCACAGCCTGCTTTGTCATTGATTTTTATGATTTGTCCATGCCCTCCTTCCTCACTCTCCAGAGTTCAAAACAAAAGCACTTTAAATCTCCAAATATTAGAAATCTTCTGTAACAGTTTGGCATTGTTTATGAATTCCAAAAATAGATATTGGATTATGTTTGTAAACTGGTCTGTCCCCTGGGCATGATTAAATTATGATTAGGACTTTGATTGGTCTATTTCAGTAGGATACTGAGTCCCCACCCCATTGGTGGGCAGGGACTCACAGAGAAAACTATACTGCAGAGCAAAGGAGTTAGTTGGAATTTTGATGCTGGAGTTTTGAGCTGGAGCCCAGGACGTAAGCACACAGAGTAGCAGAGCAGCTGAGCCCAGGGAGAATCGAGCCCCAGGGAGAGAGACAGACCTGATCACCTGAAAGTCTACAGCAGGCCCTGTGGAGAGAACAGGGAAGCTGAGCCTGGAGAAAAACAAGCCCTGGGAAGAGAAGAACCCAGAAAGCCTGAAGTCTTGGCAGACATCAGCAGCCATCTTGCTCTAACACGTGGCAACAGACTTTGGTGAGGAAAGTAGCTTATGCTTTATGGCCTGGTAACTGTAAGGTTCTGCCCCAAATAAATACGCTTTATAAAAGCCAACAGATTTCTGGTATTTTGTATCAGCACCCCTTTGGTTGACTAATACATCTTCCAAGAGTTAAGCTAAAGTCTACCACATTACCTTTCTATATTAAAAATAGTTCATTTAATATGTTTCTAGAGCAGAGGTCAGTGAAATTTTTCTGTAAAAGGCCCGATAGTAAATATTTCTGGCTTTGTGGGCTATGTGGTCTCTGTCGCAACGAGTCAACCTTGTTTTGTTTTTTTATTAATTTTTTTTATTTTTTAAAGAAGCTTTAGATTACATAAATGTTACATAAAAAATGGAGGGGATTCCCATATGCCCTACTCCCTACCCCTCCCACACTTTCCCACATTAACAACATCCTTCATTAGTGTGGTATATTTGTTACAATTGATGAACACATATCAAAGCATTGCCACTACATTTGGATTATAGTTTACATTATAGTTTAATCTCTCTCCTGTACAATTTTGTAAGTTATGACAAAATATAAAATGGCCTGTATCTGTCATTACAGCATCATTCAGGACAATTCCAATATCCCGAAAATGCCCCATATTATACCAATTTTTCCTCGCTCCCTCCCCTCAGAACCTCTGGTGGCCACTGCCTCCACATCAATGATAAACATTCTTCCATTGCTAGAATCACAATAAGTCTATAGTAGGAAAACAGTGAGTCTACTCTAGCCCATCGCTCATTTCCCAATCCTGAGGATTCTGGAAAGGTGATGCCCCTGTGCCTCTAATTGAGAGGTGGCTTAGATCCCATGGGGCAGATGGATGGAACTATCTTGCTTGCAGTTGTAGACACTCTCTGTTCCTTGGGATAGTCATTGTCCATCATTATCTCCTTGTTGTCCTGAGTGAGTCAAGTGAACTGGAGTATAAGCATTGCAACTCTGCTGAGATTCAGGGCTCAACTGGCACATGGGTGGAACAAAGATTTAAGTCTCTGGGACATATATTTAACAAGTATAGTGGTAATTACAGGTTCAGATAAAAGGGGCAGAAGAGCCATGTGTAGGGAAACTGTAAATGAATCTAACTGTCTTACACTGGGGGGCATAATTTCCAATGTAAGGCCCACTGACAGGATGCTGAATTCCTGAGCTTGCCTACCCTGCTTATAGTGTCTGGATGTCTCTAGAGCCCTCAGGAGTCCTGCTATTTGAGGCACTGTTTACTATGGCAGTCAATGAGATCCTGCTAAGTAGTCAACTTTGAAGTTGTATTATGAAAGCAGCCATAGACAATCCATACAAGTGTGGATGTGGCTGTTTGACCAATAAAACTTGATTTATAGACAGTAAAATTTGAATTTTGTGTAGTTTTCACATGTCACAAAATATTCATTTTTTAAAACTTATTTTTCAATCATGTAAAAAGGCCTTATCAAGACATGACAGACTGGATTTAGCCACGGGCCTTAGTTTGCCAATCCCTTTGTTAGAGGGTTAGAAGAATATCTAATACAAGATTTCTCAATTTCAATATTATTGATACTTTGGGCCAAATAATTATTTGTTATGGGTGGTTGCCTACACATTTTAGAATATTTAGCAGCATCCCTGGTTTCTACCCACTAGATGTCAGTAGCAACCCCCCTTCAGTTGTGACAACCAGAATGTCTCCAGATATTGCCAAATGTCCCCTTAGGCAAATTACACCTAAGTGAGAACCACTATTCTAATACCCTGAAAGCTTAGACTAGGCTACATGAAATATGAGCTAATGAGCCACCTACTACTGGATACCTTCATGCATCATCTGAGACAGATCCCTGGGGTTTTCATGCTTCTAGTATAGGAAAGATAATACTGCTTCCAAGCGAACATCGGTGGAGGAAATCCTGAACTTAAGCCAGCCTATTCTTTAACTTTGATGGAGGCAGCTAGAGTGTTTATGCAAAAACATCTACTTTGGACTAGATGTCAGTATTACCACCCCCCTTTATTTCTTTCTACACCCTCCTTCCCCATCTTCTTTCCTAACCCTTATTTTGGATGTTTTGTGAAAGTTCTTTGGGTGATGAAGTGCAAATACAGAGAGCCAGCCAGGCAAGAATGCTTGAAAGGAGAGCTTTATTAAATCAAAGGCCCTGGAGGGAGAGAGGGGAGATTGAGGGCAGGGTAGCAGCCCCGGGCTTACCTAAACTGGGCTCCTGCGAGGATCCATGGAGGACAGGATGAGAAGCAAATGTTAGTTCCCAGCTCTTGCCTTAATTTTGCCCCCGATGGGAAGGGTAGAGATTTCCCATGGATTATGGGGATTGGAAGTTTCAAACTATGTGGTATAAAATGCAGAAGCAGCAAGGGCCATTTGGAGAAGATGAGGGCAGCTTCTTATCATCCAAGCCATGTGGAGATGTAGCCTTGCTAGTAAATTATGTGATACAAAAGGGCAAGGGGCAATTTGGAGAAGAAGCCCGGGGCCACTAAGATCAAAAGTGGCAGGGGAAATTCAGAGAAGCTTAAGGTAGCTCTTACCATCCAAACCTCATGGAGGTACAGGCCCTGCTGGTTGCAGTTATAGCCAGGACAGGGCTAACTGGGGTGGTGGCTCAATGGGAAATTTACGACTAAGCCAGGCAGGATGAGGAGGCACCAAATATAATCTATTTTATGCCATTATACTCCTCAAACCCAAACCATGTAGTATGTACCTGGTTCTGGACTACAGATAGATGGATCTAAGATTTGATTAAAAGATTTCATCCATTTGACCAGACCACTGGTGGAACCCACAGGATACAGAGTTTATATTAAGAACCTAAATTAATTTATCTAAATCACCTTCCCACGTAAATTCCCCTTGTCCCCAAACTTTCTTCTAAAGTGCAAATTGTGAGAGGTCTATTCTTAGCTTTTTAAATATTTATTTGGGCCAAGGATACATCATAGATTATGTTCTACCAGGATGACACAAAGGTAAAAAGGCATTATTTTTCTCCATCATTTTTCATCCTCTGATTTAAACAGTTGATATGAACAAACTCCTACTCCTCACTTTAGAATATAATTTAACCATTTATTAATTCACCATAGGAAATTTTCTGGATTGCACCAAAAGTTCTTCTATTAAATGCCAGATAATTTATTCTAAATTTATTCTTGGTCTTTACACCCTGATAACTTTTGATCCTTCCCAAGTTGTATCCTAGCCAAATTATGCATATTTTTGCCATAGCTTTTAGAAAATTCCTCTAGACAATTATTTGATGAGACAAATAGGAAAAAAATTAACACTGCTTCTTTTGCCTAAAATAAGAGTTTTTTGATGAGTGAAGGTTATTTTGCTCTGCTGAAATAAGGCTACTTTAACCAGGTTTCTCAAAAGGAAAGGAAGTCCTGTGGGACACGTCTGAACAGTTCACTTTTATATACATATTACAAGAAAAGGAGATTCTGCAACTGATGTCAGAGAGGCCCTGGGAGTCTTGTTGAAAGACCTCAGGCTAGGGTAGGAGGGTTCTTGACACAGTCGTGAGAAAGAATTCAGGACTAGTCATGGTAGCAGGAGAATTTAATATAAAGCAAAAGTACACATTTAAGATGGAGAGTGCGGGCGTGCTCATACAAGTTGCCTGAGTCGCGCCTGCTGGGGCTGGGGGTACTATTTTATTAAGGCTCGGTTCCTACCCTTCTACCCCCTCCATGTAAGTTAGGATTTGTAAGTCCCGACATTCTCATTGGTCCGCCTTATGCAAAAGAGGGATCAAAAACTGCAACTTTTTATTGGCTCCCTATTCCTCAGAGTGGGAACTGTCCAGGGGAGAGGTCGGTGAAACACTTGATGGCCAGGTGATGGGTTGACCTTTTGTCATCCGTTATCTTCAGGCATTAGGCCTTGGATGAGTGATTTTCCACTGAGGTTAGGTATGATCTGATGGTGATTTTCTGTTGGTCCTTCTCCTTTGCCAAGTTATCTCCCTTCTCCTATCTTTCCCTACCTCACAACAACAAATTATAACTCTTTAAGAGACAGAACAAGGTGTTTTGAAAAGGAATCTGAATTCTAGACCATCACCACAGTCTCTGCCTCTTACCAATTATTAGCAACTATGGTGAATGTTAATAGTATATTTGAAACAGGGGTTCTTGGCAGAAGGCTGCCTACATATATAAAGTTTGGACAACACAAACTTTATATGCATTGGAAGACTAGATCCAACAGAATGAAGACCTAAACCACAATGTCTTATTTTCTTCAAGCTTGAGCAATATTACAATACACACCAATAATGTGAAAGCTCATCTCTATGTAGCTAAAAAGACATTTGATTCTCTAATATGCCTGTCTGTGGTTCTCAAACATAGATTTTAACTTTTATGGATGATAATTTCTGAATCTCTTCTTTTCTTTGCCTAGATATCCTCCTTTAATCTGTTGAAAAACAGTGCCCCATATACCAGAAATATCAGCTCTTCCCATTTTGGAAAACACTAGGGAAACTCAAACTAATACACAAATTCATAACACAGAGTCTCTTACAGGTCAGAATTTGCACTGTGTTTAAAATCTTTCTTTTCTTCAGATGTAAAATTATATTCCCAGAACTAAATGGAGGTAGTACAATTACACATTTCACCTGGATTATCTCGTCAATAAAAGTATCACCTAATTGCATCTCATTAGAATTTGTCTAAAATAGAAAGTAAATAAGTGCTTTAGCCAAGAATCAATTTATTTTACATAATATACACAGTCCCAATTAGTTGATATACACTGATATTTACTTCAAAATAAAGCTCAACATACTGTAAATGATTTATTCTGATCTTGTTTTCCATATAACTTTTATTTCCTAGCTAAATTCCTTCTCATACAAATTATACCACATGAGTATAATTATACCACATGAGTATAGTTGAATTCAATTATAGCATACTTTTAATAGCATATGGTACCAGATATACACAAGGTCAACCAATGCACCTAAAAATATACTAATGCCTTCCATTTCACCCAGTTAAATTAATGAAGAAAAAGTTTTAAACTCATTTTGAAAATTCTTACCTCAATTTTCCAAGAAGAATTTATGCAATAAAATGCATTGAAAATCTAGATTGCAAAACATGTTTGCTTGCCTCTTATTTGTTCAAAATTTAAGGAAAAAAATAGCTTTATTCAGAAAGTACCAGTGTTTGTAGGAGAGAAAATAGAGGACAAAATTTTCAGATGATCAAATGGTGATATTGACACTGACTATTTCTCATTGTGTATTCATTATCCTAGTCACCAATTCACCAATATTCTCATTTTTCTCCTTTAAAGCATACAATAAGATTGCATATTCTCCCCTGCTTGAAGTTCAGTGTGGTGACTGATTTGCTTTGGCCTATGAAATGGTAGCAATGTGTCATTTTTGTGTCATAGCCTTTAGGAGCCAGTGTTCAATTTACTACATTTCCTTTCCCCCCACCACTGCAACCAGCAACACTCCAGGTGGTTGAAGTTCTATCAGCCTGCATCCCAGAGAGAGGATGATGGAGCAGAGTCTATCCTGAAAT
>JAQZBX010044965.1:0-21182 GCA_029593785.1 Cabassous unicinctus
TCATTTCATTTATCCATTGAATTGCCAAAGTCAAGTGTCATTTGGTCTGTGCTTCCTCTGGACAATCTAGGGGAGAACTTATTCTTTGCCTCTTCCAATTTCTAGTGGCTGCCAGCATTCCTTGGTTTGTAGTCACATTGTTATCCTCAAGGCCAACATCTTCAAATCCCCCTTGGCTCCATCGTCTCATTGCCTTCTCCTATGTATCTGTCAAATCTCTCTCTACCTCGCCCTTATAAAGATACATTTAGAGCAGGGGTTCTTAGCAAGAGGTCCAAGAGCTTGAATCGAAATTTAAAACGTTATTCTTGTGGGGATGTGTTGGTGCAGGTGTGATATATTTATTAAATAATACACAGTATAGTATGGACTTAGTAAGAGGCCTGTGGATTTCATATGACTGGCAAAGGGGTCCGTGGAACAAAAAAGGTTAAAAACCCCTACCCTAAAGCTATAGTAATCAAGACAGTGCTGTGTTAGTAAAAAGATAGACACATGGAAAGAACAGAATAGAGAGCTCAGAAATAGACCCACACAAGTATAGCCAACAGATTTTGACAGCGGTACAAAGGCAATTTGCCATCTTAGATTGAATTATGGAACAGAAAAGGACTGTGGAAAAACTGGTGAAATCAGAATAAAGTCTGGGGTATAGTTAGTAGTATTGTACCAATATTGATTTCTCAATTTTGACAAATGTCCCATGGCTGTATATGATGTTAACTTTGGGGAAGGGTAAACAGAACTCACTATACTGTCTTTGCAACTTTTCTGTAAATCTGAAATTATTCCTAAATAAGTGATTTATTATTTTAAAAAATTGCAGGGTACAACACCGTCAGAAAAGTAAAAAGACAAAAGGCAAAATTGCAAAATATTTGTAAAATATAACACAAGGGATTATTATCTTTTGAATATATAAATATATATATAAATAACTCCTAGAAATAGCAAAAAGACCAACAATTCTAAAGAAAAATGGGAAAGATTTTACACAGATCGTATTTGGAGTTTAGAGCAGGGTTCTCTGCTATGCTCCCTATAATTTCTGCAAAGACACTTCAGGTAATAACCACAGCAGTAAGCTGATACTGTACCGTGTGTGCCTCAATCCATCTCCTTCTCCTCACCCTCTTCCAGGATCAGGGTTTTGTCAAGGGGCGTCCCCCTTTGTTAAGTGGCTTCGCCAAATATCAGATGTTCAGAGTCATGGGGTCTGGATAGAACTCTTTCCTCGTTTTATAAACTAGCCTTACTCCCTCATCTGACGTTGAACTCAAACCTGGTGCTTGGTTTCTTTTTGAATAAAAAGCAAAGAGAGCAGAGTCTCTGGAGAGTTAGAAGGGTGGTACAGATGGATGGTCAGAAGCACATAGGTTGAGGACAAAGCACCTCAAGAATGGGACAATTAGACATTCCCCCCTTTGCTGATTCTTAATTCCTCCCCTTTGTCCCTCCTTCTCTTTCTCTTTCTTTTTTGTTCATTTTCCCTTGTCTGCCCATTTCTCCTTCTTTCTCTCTCATCTGCACTGAATAATTATGGAAATTTGGAAGCAGCACAGCAGAGGAGGAGCTGAAAGCATCTTGGATAGATTCTGCTGATGAGCCTAGGGAAATCCTACTTGAAAGAATTGTGATGAGCAGCACCAATGGAAAGTCCATTATACTTTCCTCCATACATCTGTAAGCAGAAGTAGTAACTATTTGGTGGTGGGAAATGGGCAGGAGATAGAATTGGAATCCTTATAGTGTAGTAGGTAATAGTGCCTGCTCTGTCACCAGACACTAATTGTAGTGCACATTAGCTCTGTGAGCTCGGGCAAAGTCCTTTAACTCTATGCTTCCATTTCCTCATCAATAAAATAGGTATTTACCTCATTGAGCTGAGATGACCTTTTAAATGAGACAATAGATGTAAAAGACTTAGAAGAGTGTCTGACAATTAGTCATTGCTCAAAGAGCATTTGTTATTATGATTTGGGAAAACAGAATAGGGAAAGATTGAAATCGATTGTGGGAAGGGAGAAAGAAACTTTGATAAATGAATAAGTCATACTCATTTATGAATTTATCCACAATTATTTATTGACTCTCAACTACAGGTCAAGAGCTGGGCTAAGTACAATGAATACAGTGAGAATGAGGGGACTCTTTCTGTCAAGCAGCTCACTCTCTGAGAAGACACACCCTGAACATGCAGCTTCAATTCCATGTGAAAGTGCTTGACAGTCCTATGCACCTATGTATGGGAGCTGAGAAATGATGTCTCTAACCAGGTCAAAGTGGCCTCAGGAATGCCACCGTGTTACTGTAAGTCATTCAAGTACTCAAAAAGACAGTTATGTAACACCTAATTTGTTCCAGGCACTGTAGTGATTACACAGAGAATTGAGCATCACTCCTGAATCTTGTTATCTAATAGTGGAAGTAGCCATCAGAATGAATCATCACACTTCAGTAAGATTAAGAGACTGCTCTGGGAACCCAAAGGAGCCAGTTACTCTGTTCACTTGATTCAGTTGCAGAAGGGTTCAGAGAAGATTGGAAATTACCTGCATGCTGCAGGAGGACTAAAAAGCCACCAGGCAGGAAATTCTAAACATAAGATATAGCGTGTGCTAAGGCACTGAGGCATGTAAAACCAAATGAGTTCAGAGATGGCAACTAGATGGTGTAGAAGGAACATAGATTTGGAAAGAATAGAAGGAGTGTAAGTAGATGAGGCTGCTGAGATAGACTGAAGCCAGGTCCAAAAGGGCTTGGTGATATACTGCTCTTCTTCTTTCCTCTTCTTCCTCCTCCTTCTCCACCTCCACCAAATTTAGGCTTTCATTTTATGTACATTTCATTTCATTTTATGTAGCACTGGGATTTTCATGGATTTGCTAAATTATTAGGGTGTTCAACACAAAAAAAATATTTGACCAGGAATGGAATGTATCAAAGGTCACTTATGAAGTGGAAGTTCTCTCTCATTTAGTATCTACTTTAGCCAGGACGATAATTCAGGGAAGCTGCTTCTTCTTCCTGAGTAGGAGGGCTCAGTGAGCAGCTCTGCAGGACCCAGGAACCATCCCATTCTCTTTTCCCAACAACTCCAGATTGGTATTGGTGACCCATATGATTCCAGAGGAGCTGGGTCCACTTGGTCCCCAGGAGAGATACAGAGATCATGATCTCATTCTATGCTTCTGTCAAGTTTGTTTGGAGATGGGTATGTGACCCAAATTGGACTAATTACAATGATTACTTACTAATTATAATTGGACTCTTAAAATTTCAGGGAATTTACAGATCTTCTGAAGCCACACACACAAATATGAGAATCCCTGAATTAGGGTAAACCTCAGGACTTTGGAAGATGTTTCAGGGACATGGAGAGTCTATTGCTCTGGATAATGTGAGGCAGACATATCCCTGAAATTGATGAAGTCATTTTGCTAAATGAGGGAAGACAAAGTAAAGTCTGAGCCTACCAAGGAATAAAAGCAGAGATGCAAGAATCTGCCCCCTGCCAAAAAAAGGCCAACCCTAAAGTCTTACATCACTTTGGACTTTGAGTGTTATCAGCCAATACATTTCTTGGTTTTTCAAACTGGCAGGGCCTGGGTTTTTGTTATTACACACAGAATTCTCTTTGATTTAAGGACTCAATGATAACATGATCAATAATTATAACATCATTTAGGGGCCCCATTATAACATGAGTAAGAATTATAATAGTCATTTCTTATGGGGCACTTAGTCTGTGCCAGGCACTATGCAATGTCCTTTTCCTATATTTTGCCTTTCCTAAATTTTTAAAAATATTTTGCATTTCCTATATTTTGTCGGCAGACAGGTGCCTCCACATTTGCATCCCAGCTCTGCCACTTAGCTGCTCTACACACTCTGCAAAGTTAATCAATCTCCCGAGCCAGTTTCTTCCTGTGTAAAAATGCAGGTAATAAGCTACTCATTTGCATGGTTTCTTAGGAAGGTTTCTGAGATGGAGAATGTGGCCACCCCAGTGTTCAGCTGATAGGAAACAGCAAACACAATGTGCTTAATATGCATTTAATAACACTAAACACATTTAATCTTCACATCAACATGTAAAGTAGGAGACGCTGTGGTACAGAGAAGCTGCGTAACTTGCCCAAGCTCATAGCTCTAGCAAGAGGAAGTGATCGATCAAAATTTATGTTCTTACATAAATGACCAGGCATTTTTCTTTCCCACTGTGCCCATCACAGCCCCTCCTAACCACCCTCAAGAAGGCAGAGGATCCTCTTGTGGGAAGCCAGGTCTTCCTTGTCAGGGAACCCTGGTTCTGGGACTCTCCAAGCCTGGAGGGTCGGGAGTCTCAGGGATTTGGGATCCTAAACATTTGAGGAATGAAGTGGCTTTGGAAGCTTTATCAGACTATTCCCTACCTTCTTACCCAGTCCACTATGGAAACAACCCATGATTTCCCTGCATATGGTTTTGTTATTCATTGGAGATGTTGTTGTAACCCATTCAGGGTCCCCAGGTGGCCCAGCACAGTCTCACCACCTTTCTCACACCCACCTGGACTCTGGGGTTTGGCCCTCAGCCAGAACAGCAGCATGGATGACTGAGCCTGGTGGCTCCAACCCAAGCCCAGGCATCATTTCCAAGTTCCATTCACTCCATCCTCATCCACAGCTCATTTTTCTGTGCCTCACGGGTTTCGGGAGGCACCATAGGTGGGGCTTGGGCATGAAGGCAATACTGAATCATGATGTTTGTTCAAGAAGGAAGGGGAGGAGGTCCCTGCCAATCAGCTGAGTGTCTCAGTCTATAGTCTCGTGTATTATGGGCTGAAATGCAACCACATCCTTCACTGACAAACTATTGCAGTAGCTTTGATTACAACATGAGATCACAATTTTCTCCACGTTGGTGATGCGCACATATTCCACACATCTTTTGGGGCATTGCAGGATGGAAAACTGGTACAGGTATTCTGAAGAGGGTGAGAGAATAACACAGAGAAACCCCATGTCAGAACTGGGATGTGACGGGGCATTTGGCTGACTGCACATTTTCTTCCTCCCTCCTGTTCACTCCTGCAGAGTCTGATACTTGAAGACCCTGCCACAAAAGGGACCGACTCCTCCTAGGGCAACTCAGCATTCACTCAGACACACAAATCTACACATGCATACACATATATTTGCAGTCCAGTTGCTGTAATAGCCATTTACTATTAGAGATTAAGCCACTGAACAGCAAATAGAATGGAATTTGGAGGTCATCTATTAAAACTCAGGCAGTGTACAGATAAGAAATTTGAACTCGGAGAGGGAATGTAACAAGCCCAAGGCCATCAGTTGAGTTCATTACTGAGCCGGTGGGACTAGAGAATTCTGACTCCAGATCTAGTGGGCTTCCCTCCACCCCAGGTCAAGTCATACAATTAAATCCCCCAGCCCTCCCTCTTCTCCTGCCCCCATCTCACCTCCAGTGAAATGTGGAATGTACATTTCTTTGGTCTGACAGGCAAAGTCAGGATATTTGGATTGACAGGTACCCAAATTCTTTCTGCATTTCTTGCCAACATATTCATCACAGGAGGTGCAAGTAATAGATCTTGTAGATTCTGGACCTGAGGTCAGAACCATAGGGTGAGTCCAGGGGATGCCAGGAAGTGGGGCAATGAAAGGGGGTGCCCTAATGTAGGTGTCTGGGTTGATGCTGGGGCCCCAGACTCTCAAGGTTTCCCTAGCCAGACAGGACCTCTGGGGACCCACCCTTCCAGGAGTATATTTTCCTGCAGAACCCAGGTTTATAAGGGAATCTGGTTTTAAGAGTCATGAGGTTACTAGGAAGCTGTCTCCCCTCTGCCTTTTCAGGCTCATCCTGCAGCTATGGCTTCTGAATAGGACTCTGAGATGGGCATTTCCTTGCTGATAGATCTGGGGAAGGATGGCTGAGAGATAAGACAGGGTCCAGTGGGGAAAAGGAAGGAGTAAGATCTCTCTTCTGAGCTATTTATCCTAAACCTGGCCCTTAGCTGGGAGAAAAGAAGCTATTGTTCTCCAACTTGTCCATTTACAGACCATAAATGATCCTTTTTTTTTTTTTTCAAGTAAAGATTTTATTACTTGAAACTCACAATCACCATTACAAACATTTAGGAGTGTTTTCTACATTGTGAGCTGTTCCCCAAAAGGAAGGATGCCTTGGATTGTATAAAGGAAATGGTGTAATGATGATTAGAATATTTCCCTAAGGTGCAATCCTGTTTATGGCACCCAAATGATCCTTTATCATCCCTTCTTCTCAAAACCTCCTCCTCACACCTTTCCTGGAGTTAGAGTTTGGTAGAGCTACTGGATGGCAGTGCCAACAGGGTCCCCAGGAAGAATGTCCATGATGGGGAAGGGAATTTGCAGCAGCCAGAGGTTCAGGAGCCTGGATCCAGTAAACACTCCCTCCAAGTCCTGCTCCTTCTGATCGGGACTTTCAGGACCTTGCTCTCTCCCCACATCATTCTTCCCCCTTTGCCTCCCACCACGGGACTCACCTTCAATGTGAAATTGGCACAGAACTAGGAGAGCTCCTGGGAGCAGGAGGAACAGGAGCCAGTCCATATATGTTGGGGAAAGCAGTCAAGGGGCAAGGTGATGAAGCAGGCAATCTAGCTCCAGGCAGGGCTTCCTTATAGAGCACTGGGTGGATGTGGGATGGAGATGGCACTGCAGTTTCCTCCTAGTCTCCTGCTCTGTGATTTATGTCCTGGGCTATAAAAGGGGCCATTCATTTGCTTGTATTGGAGGCCCTGCCTCCAGGAGAGTGGGTGTTCTGCTTTCTCTTCCCATTCCTCACCCAGTCCAGGGCCTGGATCAATGAATTTGCATAAGCAAGAGGCAACACTGGCCTCAAGAGAAGACAAGACTATCACAACCTCATTTCAGAGAAGGCAGGGCATCCAATGAAGAAGAGATGAGAGCCACCTTCAGACTCCACATTTTCTCTACTCATTGGACATTCCTTGTGTGGTGCTACAACTACCCCCACTGAGCTCTGGTATAAGTCTTCACCCCACAGGCATACATTCATTTGGAAAGCCTTTAAGCTGCCTTGCTTTTGAACAGGTGCAATCATTTTTTTTTTAAACATAATTTCTATATAATTGCATGGGTAAGATTGAATTATTATAAAATAGAGTGTCAATCCTTTCCTTTATTTTTCCTATCTCCAGTTGATCCCACCTGTGGATTGATAAGGATATTCTTCTTAGATTCCCTATTCTGTATTTGACTCACCTCTCAGGATAATCTGATATGGTTACACCTTGGGTTCCTTGTGCTGGAGCTGTTCTTGAATAATAACTGAATTTCTAGTCCCAACTCCATTTTTATCAGACATACTGAAACTCTGGGGTGATTTCATTCCTTGTTTCCACCTGGACGGGCTTCCCCTTCACCAGCCCAGTGTTATCTGATCTGGCTGAATCAGGGACTCCAACACAACTCATGGGTGTGCATGCATTTGTCCATTGGGAGTTGCATTGTAAACACCCCATGTTTTATTCTTTCTTAATCCTCTCTTTCTTCCCTCAGATATCTCACAGGTTAAGTGCTCTTGTTCTTCTTTTCCATGTCTCTTGATTAAGTTAGTTTCTGACCATAACAATTGACACAACCCAAGGATAAGTCATCACCTATTTAGCCTGGCTTCAAGAGCCTTTTCTGCTAGTCTTCTAATTAATTCCCTTGCTCTCTTTTCAAGTATCTTTACCTATATGGGGATAAATTTAAAATACATCTCTTCAGAGGAGTGCATGTAGCTCAGGTGGTTGAGCACCTGCTTCCCATATACAAGGTCCTGGGTTTGATCTCCGGAACCTCCTATAAACAAAACAAACAAACGAAAAAACCAACTCCCACTGGGGAGCAGATGTAGCTCAGTAGTTGAGCACCTACTTCCCAGGTATGAGGTCCTGGGTTCAATCCCCAGTACCTCCTTAAAAGGCAGTGGGAGGGGAGTGGGAGGAGAGAGGGAGAGAAACATATAGTTTATTGGCTAAGAAGGCCCTCTTGTGAGTCAGGCATTCTGCATTCAATTCCCCGCTGAACCTCTTAATAGCTCTATAACCTTGAGCAAGCTACCAACTCCTCTAGAGTTCATTTTCCTCACCTGCAGAGTGGAGAGGATAATAACAGTATCTGCCCCACAAGGTGGTTGTGAGAAGTCAATGAATTAATATATGTAAAAGCATTAGAACAGTTCCTGGCTAAGTTTACAGTGGAATGGCGGCAAAGTAGAGGGTGATCCCAAGATGTGAAATTGCCTGGGAAAGTCTGGCAGCAGCATGAGAAACCAGGTCAAGTGGAATTACATAATGACAGAACTACATTTGCAGAGTTTTAATCTAGAGTTAAGTGCTTATGTAGCCTCACCTGGCACTCTGCTGAGACCCTTGCCAATCTTGGTAACTCCTTAAAAATTTAGGGAATAGGTATCATGATGCCCATTTGCGATGATGAAACTGAGATGCTTAATAAATGAAGGAACTGATATTTGAAGCACAATCTATCTGATTCTTACTGCTTATGCTTTTTCCAGTTGTGGGATATGCTGGAAGCAGTAGTGAAAAGACTTTGGACTTTGCACCCTGACTGGCTGGCTGAACAGAGCTGGGTTGAAGACACTAGAGATAAAAGCATGCAGACTTGCAAAGAGCTAACCATTCCAGGACTCTGTCTTGTAATGAGACGCTCCCACCTTCTTGGGCCCTGCCAGGAGAAAATGACCAGCAACAGATTACAAGGGGGTCTTCTATTTGTTGTGTGCTGGGACTATTCTCTTCCTTCTTTGGGGCCTCCTTGCCAACTCTACCACCTCACCCCCTCACTCTCAATCCAATTATTACCAAATTTTATAAATCTGATGAACTAATTCATCCCAAAGTGATATCGACTCAAAATCCCCCAAAGGAGGTGGTGCTATCCCGATTTATTTAATCATTGAGGTTCTCTACATTCTAGGATGTTTGTTTTAGAAAATGGCAATTCTCTGCCCAAAGGAATAACTCTGATGGTAGACTGTCAGACTATGTGGCATCTAGGTCCAACCACAAAATAACAATGATAATAATAACAAAATATTTGAAAAAAGTATTGAATTTTATTATGTGTCAGGCTCTGTGCTAAATTTTGCATGCATTTATCTCATTTAAATCTCATAACAATTGCATCCTCGTCACCATTTTCAGATGAGAAATTGAGGCTAGCAATGTTAAATATCTTGCACAAGGTGTCACTTCTGAGCAGAGCTGGGAGTCATAGTCAAGTACGTTTGACTCAAAATGCTAACTTTCAATCACCTTGGAAAGGGGTGATGGCCAGTTTAAGGAGTCAAGGTGGAGGCAGCCCCTTTGTGGGAAGGGTACTTTGGGGCATCCTCTGAGCATGTATTGGGGGAGGAGTAGTGGGTGAGGAAGCCCTCCTGTGTCAGTTATATCACCACGTCTTGGGGGTTGGAAAGAGTCTGCTTTTTCATGGCTTTTTCCTCTTTCTATTTTACTGGAATTCAAAAATCTCATTTTTCCTGGGCTTGGGGGCTCGAGTTTGGCACTGCTTCACTCTGTCAGGCTCCCTTCCCTCCCTCTCCCTCTCCAGATTATTCTCAGTCATCTTTCTGTGCACATTTCCCCCTGGGGCATGTGGTCACTTGACACTCCTCAGCCAAGCCTTCTGGGTACAGCCTAGTGGTGTGATGCCCATGGGCACAGAAGCCCACATACACCACAACTGGCTTGTTCTCTGCCCCAGTCTCAGGGTGCCCTGTCTCTCACCTTTACACCTGAGGGTCCCCATTGTGCCAGGACTGAAGGGTAGGGATGTTAGGATTTTCTTACATCATTGCCTCAACTTTTCAGTTGAGTTACGTGGCCCAGTCCCGGCTAATAGTTGTTGCTCAAAAAGTGTTTGATGAACTACTTACTAAACTGAACCCAACCTCTTTCTGGCTGATGTGGGAAAGAGTTTCCACGAGCTCTCCTTCTGCTTTGGGGTTACAAGAGAGATCTGTAGATGAGACAACAATCAGCTGACTTGTGCTTATAAGCTCCTGCTCTTCTTGGCCCAGCCTTGTCTGAGGCATTTTGGAGAACACAAATGAATATAAGTTAAGTCCCCAGAGGTGCTTACAGTCTAGATGAAAAAATGAGGCTAGATGGAGAAAATGTTCCAAATGCCAAACGCGTTTTCAGGGCACTGAGGTAGTCTTTAACTGGCAGTTCTCCTGGAACTTACCCATCTTTCAAACAATCAACAGAAAAGCTTTACAGAGATGGTAGATTTGGGGACTCATATTCGTTTTAGTGCAAAAACCCAGCCGAGGTCACTGGGAGGGATTAAGGGAGGGAGAAGAGGAATATTCTGGAAAGACAAGGTGTACCCAAAGCATGATGGGATGCCTCAGCTTCTCTGACTGAAGGATACAGATTTATTTAGTTTCTTAAAGAAATGATTTGCTGTGTACAATGGTAAAAAGAAAATGTACACTATTAAATTTTTAATTTGATTTTACTCTAAATAACCATTTTGGTAAAGTGTCATTTGTTAACTAGATTTCCTTCTGTTTAGAAAGGCAGGCTTCACTAGGCTGGACCATCCTGAGTGGGAATCCCAGCTTCCTGAGCAGGTTTTTTTTACCCGTCTGACTCCCAATTTTCATCTGAAAAAGAAGAATTATAGTACCTACATCATAAAGTTTTACAGGTCAAATGATTAAAGAGATAATTGCCATATATGATTACTACACCTACATGCAGAAACTTAAGCCAACCCAAACCAAAGACACTAAACCCATATGAACTGCTGGATTGCTGAGACAGAATTTGGCAAAATTCCAATGTTATTTGAAAACTTGAACTATAAAGTAAAAAGAGGTAACAGAGGCTGAGAGTAGAGGTGGTAAGAAATGGTGGAACTTGAAAATACTTTGATTGGAGAGCCAAAGTGACTTGCTAATAGATTCAGTGTGAGGTGGGAGGGTGAGATAAAGGAAGGAAAAAGGGGAATTTGTATTATCCCTAGGTCACTGTGTGAAAGGTGTGGGTATTTGCTGAGATGGGAAAGACTAAGAGAGAAGTAGGTTGGTGAGGGGAGAGGGTGCAGTGTAGGAGTGAGATGGGATGTGAAATCAATAGTTCATTTTTGGACACAAGTTTGAAATGCCCATTCAAAGTGAATGTGAGAAGAAAGCATTGGATATGAGTCTGGATCTCAGAGGAGGGTGTAAGGAGGAAGATAAAGATTTGTGGGTATCAGTGTAAGGAAGGTATTTAGAGCTTTGAGAAGAGATCTTTGGGGGAGATAATAGGGCAAAGGTCAAGTACTGAGCAAATGGTATCACTTATATAGCCTCAAGTTTTTTGGTACTGAAAAAAAATTAAAAGCCAGAAAGTCAATCCACCAAGTATTATTATTATTAGCAATGAAATTATTATTGTTGTTATGTGCAGCACTTGTGTGCCTTCCTGACCTGGAGGCCATACCAAATAAGTTCACTTTGGCACTGTGTGGCAAGGGATTGGATGGCAGACCAAACGGTAAACCACTGGCAAATAATGGGAACCAAAAACTAACTAAAAAAAAAAAAAAAAAAAAAAAAAAAAAAAGGAAACTGTGTCATAGATCAAATCTATATATCACAGGTCCATTATACCTGTGATACTGAAATATTGATGATGACATCCATTTGAGGTTATGGAGAGCTGGGTAACCCGGTGGGTGTCGAAGCAGGGAGTTCTCATCAGAGAGCCTTTGGACATGCACTCCAGACTTCCACTTGCAGAAGGAGCCTTTCTGGGATACAGAGGGGAGTGTGAAGGTGTTAGAAGATTCTCCCAGGATGTGAAAGCATACATCCTTGGGAATTTCTACTCTTGGAGAGAAAGCTGTATCCTCTTTCTAACCTTGGATTTTCAACTTTTTGGCACATGTTTGAGTCTTTGAAATTGTAAATGCTCTTTTTTTTTTCTTGAGGATGTTTTTATCCTCAAAAAAATGTACTCAGGCAGTGACCATCCTGCTCCCTTTTTCCATCCCCACCCACCTCTGAATGGCACCAAGCGCTCTAGTGCTGCCTTCTAGTGCTCTGTGTTCCCTTTTCTCACCTGACTGAGCTTTTGTCCTCTCATCTGAGGCCCATCTGCACTTTAGTGATCAGAAATTACCTCAACTCAAGGTCCCATGAAGAAGATGTTCTGTTCTCTGGACCCATGGGCTGGATCCCAGGCTTCTCCCCAGAACAGTGGTATTTCTCAGGATTACACACCATTGAACTACTGTCTCCACAACCCACCTCCACCCTGTCTGGGGCTTCACAGATATTCCCTAGATGCCCCCACTTTCTTGCCTTTCCTTGAGAACTGGGATCCAGTCTGGCTTCCCCTGGCACTTTAGTTCATGCCAGGGGACTCATCTCTATCATTCTCCTCTTGTTGACTTTAGTGGTACAACACCCCCTTCTGCAGTTTCATCATTTCATTCCCTCCTCTGAGCATTCTTCCTGGTTGAGGTGCTTCTGGCTCCCAGCACCTTCTTCCTTCTTTCCTCCAAGCAGCTCTGGAATCCCAGCTCTGCAATAACAGCTTTCTGGTACCCAGAGGAGCAGAGGCAGAGCTTTCTTCTCTACCTCTTGCCCTGCCCAAACCCATCATCCATAGGGACCCATTTCAATGGATTTAATTCAACTACGGCTCAACCATTAGAACGAGAACAGGCTCCAGGGTGTGTCTGGAGTCTGAATCCCAAACCCAACTCTCTGGGTCTCAGTTTCCTATCTAATGGGGACAATATCTTCCACATACAGCCATTGTAAGTTTTAAAAAAGAAACATTTAAAGCACCCAGCACCAGACCTATCATGTAGTATGTGAGCAGAGCATTTTAGTTACCCATACCTGGGATGCACTTAGCATAGCGGTGGCTGGTGCAGATGCAAGTGACAGACGATGCAAAAGATTCATGTAAAATGGTCTTTGCCCTCAAGAGAATTTGCAGTCTTTTGAAGGAGACAAAATGTATCTGTGAAAACACTAAATATAAAATGTAAGAAGCCAATACATTACACATCACACTTTATTTTTTACTCACCACTGTATCTCACACACTAGCACAGTGTTTTGCACATAATGCTGTTCAACAAATATTGATCAGATAGATCAGATAAATACCTAATAAGTGCTGAATTGAATGATCATGCAACAAGGTATGTGGTACAGAAAATGAATGCAGGCATACCTCGTTTTATTACACTTTGCTTTATTGCACTTCACAAATACTGTGTTTTGTTTTTTTACAAATTGAAGCTTTGTAGCAACCCTGCATCAGCAAGTCTATCGGCACCAAGTTTCCAACAGCATGTGCTCACTTTGTGTCTCCGTGTCACATTTGGTAATTCTTGCAATATTTCAAACATTTTTCATTGTTATTATATCTATTATGGTGATCTGTGATCAGTGATCTTTCATGTTACTATTGTAATTGGGGGTGCCACAAACTGTGCCCATATAAGAGGTTGAACTTAATCAATAAATGTGTGTGTTCTGACTGCTCCATGGACTGGCTGTTCTCCCGTGTCTCTCCTCTCCTCAGGCCTCCCTATTCCCTGAGACATCATAATATTGAAATTAAACCAATTAATAGCCTTACCATGGTCTCTAAGTGTTCAAGTGAAAGAAAGAGTCACACGTCTCTCACTTTAAACCAAAAGCTAGAAATGGTTAAACTTAGTGAGGAAGGCGTGTCAAAAGCTGAGGTAGGCTGAAAGCTAGGCCTCTTGCATCAATCAGCCAAATTGTGAATGCAGAGGAAAAGTTCTTGAAGGAAATTAAAAGTGCTACTCCAGTGAACACACAAATAATAAGAAAGTGAGACAGCCTTATTGCTGGTATGGAGAAAGTTTTAGTGGTCTGAATAGGAGCTCAAACCGTCCACAACATTTCCTGAAGCCAAAGCCTAATCGAGAGCAAGGCCCTAAGTCTCTTCAGTTCTATGAAGGCTGAGAGAGGTGAGGAAGCTGTGGAAGAAAAGTTTGAAGCTAGCAGATGTCAGTTCATGAGGTTTAAGGAAAGAAGCTGTCTCCATAAAATAAAAGTGCCAGGTGAAGCAGCAAGTGCTGATGTAGAAGCTGCAGCAAGTTATCCAAAAGATCGAGCTAAGGTAATTGATGAAGGTGGTTACACTAAACAACAGATTTTCAATGTAGACGAAGTAGCCTTTTATTGGAAGATGATGACATCTAAGACTTTCATCACTAGAGAAGACAAGGCCTGACTTCAAAGCTTCAAAGGACAGGCTGATTCTCTTGTTAGGGGCTAATGCAGTGGTGACTTTTTGTTAAAGCCAATACTCATTTACCATTCCAAAAATCCCAGGGTCCTCAAGAATTATGCTAAATCTACACTCCCTGTGCTCTATAAATGAAACAACAAAGCCTGAATGACAGCACAACTGTTCACAGCATGATTTACTGAATATTTTAAGCCCACTGTTGAGAAATACTGCTCAGGAAAAAAAAAAATTCTTTTCAAAATACTTCTGCTTATTGACAATGCACCTGGTCACCAAAGAGCTCTGATGAAAATGTACAACGAGATTAATATTGTTTTCTTGCCTGCTAACATAAAGTCCATTCTGCAGCCCATGAGATCAAGGAGACATTTTGACTTTCAAGTCTTATTGTTTGAGAGATACACTTCATAAGGCTATAGCTGCCATAGAGAGTGATTCCTCTAATGCATCTGGGCAAAGTAAATTGAAAACCTTCTAGAAAGGATTCATCATTCTAGATGCCATTAAGAACATTCATGATTCATGGGCAGAGATCAAAATATCAACAGTAACATGAGTTTAGAAGAAGTTGATTTAAACAATCATAGATAACTTTGAGAGGTTCAAGACTTCAGTGGAGGAAGTCACTGCAGTTGTGGTGGAAATAGCAAGAAAAATAGAATTAGAAGTGGAGCCTGAAGATATAGCTGAACTGCTACAATCCATGATAAAACTTGAACAGATGAGGAATTGCTTCTGATGGATGAGCAAAGAAAGTGGCTTCTTGAGATGGGATCTACTGGTGAAGATGCTGTGGACACTGTTAAAATCACAACAAAGGATTTAGAAGAATACATAAATTTAGTTGATAAAACAGTGGCAGGGTTTGAGAGGATTGACTCCAATTTTGAAAGTACTACTGTATATAAAATGCTGTCAAACAGCATCACATGCTACAGAGAAATCTTTCATGAAAGGAAGAGTCAACTGATGGGCAAACTTCATTGTTGTCTTATTTTAAGAAATTGCCGCAGCCACCCCAACCTTCATCAATCGCCACCCTGATCATTGGTCAGCAGTCATCAACATTGAGGCAAGACTCTCCACCAGCAAAAAAGATTATGACTCGCTAAAGGCTCAGATGATGGTTAGCATATTTTACCAATAAAATATCTGTAATTAAGTTATATACATTGTTTTTTAGGCATAATGCTATTGTACACTTAATAGACTACATTACAATGTAAATATAACTTTTATGTGCACTGGGAAACCAAAAAATAGTGTGACTCACTTTATTGCAATACACACTTTATTGGGGTGGTCTGGAACCAAACCCGCAATATCTTCAAGGTATGCCTGTATGTATATATACAGAGAAGTTCACAAAACATGTATGAACAATGTAAGGAAAAATTATGAAACTTATGCACAAGACACTTTTTAAAATCAATTTACTGAAGTATATATCACATATATCACAATGAATCCACTGAAGTGTAGATTTCAATGAATTTTGACAGATAGGTATACAGGAGTGACTATCACCCTAATCAAGCTACAGGACATTTCCATCACCCCAAAAAGCATCACCATGCCACTTTGCAATCAATACCCCACCTCCACGTAACCACTGTTCTGCTTTCTGTCACTAGAGATAAGTTTTGACTCTTGTAAGATTTCATATAAATAGAACTAGGCACTTTTTTGTTTTTATCCTAGAAAAAGGAAAGCATATATCCATGCAAAAACCTGTAAAAGAATGTTCATAATGATTTTATTTGAAATAGGCAAAAATGGAAAAGAACCCAAATTCCTTTTAATGGATGAATGGATAAACAAACTGACACAGCCACACAATGAAATACTATTGTGCAATATAAAAGAATGAACTACTGATGCATGAAACGGAATGGCTCTTAAGTATATTTTGCTGTGTGTATTATGCCAGTCTCAAAGGATTATATATTGTCTGGTCCATTTATGTAATACTCTCTGAATGACAAAATTATAGTGATGCAGAACAATCAGTGGTTATCAGGATTTCAAGTAAGGGGAGGTTCTGAATGTAAAAGATTACCAGGAAGGCATTTCTTTGCAGTGATAGAACAGTTATATATCCTGATTTTGGTGATGGCTACACAAGTCTATACATGTGATAAAATTTCATAGTACTATACACTCTTAAAAAATGAGTGCATGTGAAAAACTGATTAAATCATTTAATCATTTCATTAAAAACATTGTACCAATATTAATTTCCTTGTTTGGAAAGTATACTATGGTCATGTAAGATGTTATCACAGGGGAGGCCTGGGGAAAGGGTACACGGGAACTATCTATACTATTTTTTTTTTTGCAAATTCATATAATTCTTAAATTGTTTCAAAATAGAAAGTTTGTAAAAAAAAAAAAGCTGTTTGAATTTTTTTTGACATTTCATTGAATCTATAAATCTATGAAAAATTGACATCTTTACAATTGAATCTTCTAGTCATTCATGATCAGTATAGTTTATTTGATTCTTAATTAACTTTTTAAAATTGTATTATTTCACTCCTTAGAGAAAATTGGGTGCAAATTTCATTAGATTTATTCCTAGATACTTCATATAGTTTACATAACTGTAAATGCTCTCTCTTTTGAAACTTCATTTTCTAACTTGATTTTTCTTGCTGGACAACTCATTCTTTATTACCTTCCATCTGGATTCCCTTTCCCTCATTCACCGTTCTCACTGTAGTCATGAATGAGTTCTATGTTCTTAATTTTATTGGCACCTTTAGGTCTCATTTAATTAATGTCTTGGTAGAAATTGACCCTGAATTTGTACACCATCCTTGTTGTCTCTGTATGATGTTTTTTAACGAACTTCTTAGGTTCTTAGAACTCAGCAAACAAGGGTACTGCTGGTCCAAAAATAATATGTAGTTCTGTCCCTTTGGATTCAATAAGAACAGCTGAGAATATTGGCCAACCACCATGGAGGAGAATTATGGGGTTGGGATCGCTGGGGCCTATGCTGAAGCATAGAGATCTGAAGCTTGGAGGATATAGAATTCTATGTTAATAGTTATCTTCTTGCAGCACATTGAAGATATCCCACTAATTTCTGACCTCCATTGTTCTGCCTCCGAATTCAGTTGTCAGTCTACCTGTTGTTCTTTTGACTGTATTCTTTTTCCCTCTGGTTGCTTTTAATATTTTATCATTTTCTTTGACTTTCTGATATTTTGCTATGATACTGAATTTTTAAAAATTTCTTCTGCTTGGGACTTTTGGAAGAGGGAGCTTTTCAAAACTCTGGGTTGATGTTTCCATCAGTACTGGAAAGTTCTCAGTCATAATATTCACGTAACAGAATATAGCAAAAAAGTAAAGCTTCACACAAAAGCATGCATGATTCCTAGAACACAGACTGTATGATTCCATTTGTATCAATATTCAAAAACAGGCAAAAATATCATGTAGTAAAATGATGAAACAAAATAAGGGTTAGATTCCATATGATACAGGTTAGCGTTTTCCACTACATGAGGGAAAAAGAGAACGTGAATAGAAAGGAGAACTTGGGGTGAGGATTTTTCTGCAGTATTGGCAATGTTCAATTTCCTGACCTGGTTTACATAGCTTTCTTGAAAATAATTTGTTAAGATATGCATTTATATATTGTGATTTTTAGGCATGTGTATTATATTTCACCATTATTAAAAAAAAAAAAACCCACACACACACCCCTGCCCATACACACACATACACAAAGGAAATAACAAAGAGGAATCTTAAGTAAGTTGGTTAAGGGCACTGTCTCTGAACTCAGATTATTTTTACAGACTGGAAGGAGACATACAAAAGATATATAGTAAACACAGTGATATGGAGAACCATGTGCCACCTGGGGAACATTGGCAGTTTGCAAAGAGATCTCTCAGCTTAGCCTTCAAATACTGATGAATTTCACATGGAACCTAGAGAAGTCTCTAATATCTCCCTAGCTGAGGTCACCTTTAGAAAGAGTTCTCAGGGCGATAGCTATGACTGTTGATACTGCATCTTCAAAGTCCAGGAAACTTTATTAGAGCTGTAAGCTGTGACAGAAACAATGGATAAATCATTGGCTACTTCTTCACCTTTGAAATCTTAGACCTCCTTCTCTAAGTCATTTCAGTGTCCATGTTATCGTCTCCAAACCTCAGTATCATGGAAAGGAAATATTAGGGAATTGGGGAAATATTGAATGGTTCTGAAAGATTCCAAGGATTGCCTAAGGGATGGCAGGTCTTGTTGTGGAAGAGAAGACACTTCTTTTCTGTTCTTTCTTGGAACATTTCCTCTGTCTTCCACTTCCTTGGAAAGGGTGAAACTTCTTGGGTTTCATCTATTCATAGTGACCAAGAGCTGTTCCGTTCATTCGCCTGAGGCAGGAGACACAGGCTGTTCTGACCTGACCATTCTTTCAAATTCTGTTCTGAAAGAAACTGTTTGCTCCCTGATGGCTCACTGGTATAATTGCTCTGGGTACTGGGGAAACCCCAGGGGCCTGAGGTTAGTGGGTGCTGCCTTGAGGCAGGAATTGGGAGCCTTCATCTTGCTTACCCTCCTCATCTTATGTGGGAGCTGCACCAGCTGAGATCCTCAAATTCTGGGACTCACCACCAGTCCCAGGAGCCTATTCAAAAATGGCATTGTGTGAAAAGATCTAGATCACCAAAGAATCTCAGATATTCTTCTGCATTCTGCGAAGAGTAGATCTGTTCCTTTTAAAAAATATTATAACTGGAAAGTGAACTTCCACTTAAAAAACATAATTTTTTAAAATTTGCATGACATTGTAGATGCAAACTAAAAAAAAAAAAACATCCTAGCCCATAAAGTAAACATCCGATCACACATATAAAAACATGATCGAGTACCTAGTCATTCTCAGAATTGAGCTACAATACTGAGCTTATACTTCTTGACTAATTATACACCTAGAACTCTGTGGTGGAGAAAGGGGCATCATGAATAAAGGGGCCATACAGACTTAAATAGGGGCTGGAGCAATAGGCAAAAGGGATTCTCGAATCCCTTTAAGTCATGGGTCTAGAATTTATAACATAAGTATAGTTATTTGAGGTGTCCTAAGAGAATAAGGAAAAAGACATGGGGCACTCAGTAAAGGAACAGAGTGCGGCCCAGTAAGAAAATTAAGTATCAAGACAAGGTGTCTGAACTTGGAGAGATGTGAAGAGAAAAACAAATGGATAAAATAGAGGCAAGGGGTCAGGTCCAACAGATCATGTGGGAGGAGGAAATTTCTGCATTTGGGGAAGCGGTGTAATGAGATCATAGGAGTATAATCAGATGAGGAGACAGCTTCTGATTCTTTACTGTGGGGGGAAAGAAACAACATTTTCTCTTTTCTTGTGCACTGCCATTAGCCAAGGAATTAAATATGGAATTTCTGGAAGGGAAGGAGGGGAAACTTCAAAAGGTGGGAGAAAGGAATGCAAAGGTGCAAGGGAAGATGCTAAATTTCAGGGAAGGAGAGGGATGAGAGGAGAGAAAGAAAGAGATCTACTAGTGAATGTGCAGGACACAAAAACCAGTGATGTCATTTGTGTGTGTGGATACATACGTGTGCATGAATGTGTGTGCGAAAGTAATACATGAATACTTAATGGCATCATTTCAGAGTTTCACCAGGGTAGTTGGTGGCCCAGGTGAGTAGATAATTAGTGTATACCTCTCTTCTCCCTGTGTGGAAGTGCCAACGGACTCTTTTGGTATATAGTAAAAACCTTCAAATACGATGGAGAAAATCTCTTCCGTACACGCCCCCCCCCCAAAAAAAGCCTCCCTTGTTCATCTCGTCCCCAATATCTGCCTCAATAACTGGAACATTGTTATGATCCTCAACACGTGTGCTTTGCATGAAAGTATGAGTGCATAAATAAAAATCAACCCGTTCTGAGTAAATACTTGAGCAGAGTGCTATGGGTGACGTAAAAAAATATATATAAAAACCGTGTCTGCTCTCCAGGAGATTACAGTATAGCTCAGAATATGCATGACAATCATATGTAGTCCATTTTATGAGTGTCACCATCTTGAGAATAAAAAAATAAATCTAAGTCTCTTTTAAAGGCCCAAATTCTAATAACTTCATATTCCATCTGATGTAACTGAAGAAAATTCAAATTTCTCCTCTGCCCAACTGTTTCCAGGCCTTCTGTGGGGATGCTTGAACTTTCCTCACATCACTCTTGCTTGGCCTCTACCACTTCAGCCAACATCTAGCTTATACCAACAATCCACATTGTGCTCTGTGGCAACCTGCTTCCTTCTAGGTGCTGCTCCTCTCCCCAGGACTGCTTTGCCATAAGCATGGCCTCGGGCCCTTCACACAATTCTCTGTAATGTCAGCAGCAACTAAGCTGCAGCTTTCATTACAATTTACTGAAAGCCTGGGAATAACCAAAGGAAACCAACAGAAAACTTAGAGGGAGATACTAGATATGGCCGTTCTTAGAATCCACCTCCACAGGAGTTTTACATTTAGCCACCTACCTGCCTAATGCCAGTTCTGACATCAGGTAGGAAAGACCAGCTTACCTCCCTCCAGAAGAAGTAATCTCAGACCTCTGTCTTCTAACTAAAGTCTAAGTCTCAGCCACCAGGAAACTCCAAGACTGGGAAGCAGTTTCCTCCTCATTCCAACTCAGCACTCATCTTTTATCACAGGGTTGCTTCTTTCCAGGATGATTGACAGTGGGAAACTTCACTCCTTTCCTGAGAATTCCCTGCACATGCCTCTGAGCCTAATCTTTCCATCTCCTCCCCTTCTCAACCCCTCTGAGTTTGCATTGGCAAGGCTCTCTGCTTACCTTCTTTTTGCCTTTCC
>JAQZBX010044966.1:0-20403 GCA_029593785.1 Cabassous unicinctus
GTCCTGTGTGAGTCCGATGATCTGGAAAGTAGGTATTGGCTGCATCTCTTCTACAATTCAAGGCTAAACAGGCATATTAACAGACCAATTATTTAAGTCTCTGAGACCTATATTTAATGAGTATTGTGACAATTACAGGCTCCAATAAAAGGGGTAGAAGAGACATGTGTAGGGAAATTATAAATGAGTGTAACTGTTACCTTGGGGAAATAGTTTGTCAGATATTTCAAGGTAAGTCCCACTGACAGTGTACTGATTTCAAGGGGTTGTGTGACTTGCTTATAGTATCTATATGTCTCTAGATCCCTCAGGAACACCTCATATTTGAGGTTTTGTTCATAGTGGCAGTTAGTGAGATTCTGCTGGAGACAAGCATAATTGTAACTTCCCAACTCATTTTGAAATCTCATTTTGAATTTGATGTTTCCTCCTTTTTGTTCATCACACAGCAACCTCTACCCACATACTTCCCTCTCTCTTCTTGTGCCTTACCCACTGACTTATGGCTTAAACTGACTTACTGCATTTGAATGTCTTTTGCTTGTAAGGTCTCCAATCATATGAATTAAGACCTGCCCCAAACCCAATTCAATTTGCCTTAATCTGAATAGACTATGCAAAGATCCAATTCACAAATTAGTCCATACTTTAGATAATAAAAATATCTTGAAATATCTTATTTACGAATGGGTTCACAGTAGGAGGAAACCAAATTTCAACTTAAATATAACTATCTGAGGTACATGAACCAATACACAGAAGCATTTTTGAGCATGGAATGAAAGAGATAGAGATGGACAAAATGAAAGAAAAATGATGTGAAGGTAAGAACCATGGAAGCAGAGTTCAGGGAAGCAGTACTTTCTTCGGCAAACAGAGAGGGCCCTCCACCCAGCCTATGGATAGAGCCAGACTTCTGCTTCAGTATTTGAAGAGATGGTGGGGCTTGTGTGCCAGTATTTGGGATGAGTGTGGTCTCTGTCCCAGTGCATGGGAAGTATGGAGCTGCTGCTATTGCAGGCCCACAGGACAAAGCAACAAACTACAGATAATCCTTAGACATTGGAATATAAGTGGAGTTTGCCCTGCTGTGTTTTGTACATCCTTGGGACACATGACTCTTGTTTCCTTCCAATTTCCTGTTTCTGAAAGTAAAATGTCTTTCTTATACCTGTCCTACCATTTTATCCTGAAAGCAGATGGCTTGTTATCTAGCTTTCATTGGTCTACCAACTGAAATGAATTTTGTACATGAATGATCCCACTCACAACTGATTTTGATGTGATTCTGGACTTAAAAATGTTACTTAAATGACTTAAGGGTTTTGAGATATTGGGGCAAGGTGAATGTACTTTGCTTTGGTTAACATGTCATTTTGGGGATTGAATCATGTCTCACACGAATACATCTCATTTTGGGGATTGAATCATGTCTCACACGAAGACACATGCAAGTCAATTACTTCACTGAAGAAGTGAACACATTTTTAAATAAGGATTTTGAGGATGTCATTAGTTAAGGTGTGAACTCATTCATAAAATGGATCTTTGAAGATAATATTTAGAAGAGACAAACTGAATCATGTGAGACTTAATCCATATTACTGGAGTCCTTTTAAGAAGAAATTCAGTCAAAATTAGTCAGTAGAAATCAGAAGTCAGTGAAATGGTAAGTGCAGACACCTAATATAGATGTAGAGATACAATCCAAGCACACCAAGGATTGTATCAAGTCAGCTCCTGAACTCTACAGATATCAGAGAGAAAGCATGACCAGTTGAGAACTTGATTTTGGACTCCTAGGTTCCATAATTTGAGGCAATAAATGCTGGTTGTAAGGGTCAAGCAGTGTGTGGAATTTGTTATAACAGCCCTTGAAAATGATGACATTTTCAATTAAAGTGATTTAAGTATTTGGAAATTAAAAATGAAATCCAAGGAAATTATAATATAAGTCATTAATGGAACCAAACTAATATCAGAATTCATGGAAAGTAACAAAGGAAAAATATATTAAAAAAATGAGAACTAAGGAAATAATAGTTTCAGCCTGCCTATTTGTATGATAGCAGAAATTTCTATTTGCTTAAAGGACTGTGTTCTAGCTCCATTTTCCAAGTTTGTCATTATTTTAACAATTTCATGCTGAAGGATGCACTTTCAGAAGTTAAAATCTTACTGCTGTGTATAGCTCAATTTCTTATTATTTTCTTCTCATATATGTTATTTATCACACATTTTTAAGGTTCAAGCATTATGTCTAACATTATGAATATATGATCCCTCCATTACTGGTCTAAATATCCATCTAAGCTATACTTAATTTTATTTAAAATTATTTGGTAGTTTAACATAACTTGCACATTTATTTGTGCCCTAAAGGCTTTTGTAAATATTTATTTGTATGGGAATGAACGGTTAGTTCTCCATAAACTTGGTTTTCCAACTGGAATACATCTTTCCCTCATTAATTCATAACAACATGGATAAAGATATGCTCAAGTTCCAGTTTTCTAAGAAATTTTGATATAACAAATAAAATGATAACACCAGTTCATGTAAAATCAAAAGAACACAAGAAATACTTATATAAAGAAACACATTTTTTATTCACTGCAATAAGTATCTAAAAATGAGGAAAAATCAATAAATTTATTACATAGGAATAATCAAAAGGTAGTCTAAATGAATGGAAAATAAATAAATATATTTTAAGTCTTATCATGCAAGAAAGCACTTGTCAATGAAGAAATTTATTGTTTTGTGTGATAATTCAAATGTCAAATTCTGAGATAGTTGAGGGATCAAACTAAGTTATACATGGTTCCCATGCTAATTAACTACCTTTCTTGTCAAAACAGAATTATTGCAGAAGTTCATTTACAGTGGATTGAAACAAGTCCTTCTGTATTTGTTCAGCCATGCACCCTCAGTTAGGTCATTTAATGATTTTGGATTCTGGGGTCACTCAAATTAAATGATTCTATCTGATTCAGTTGGTTAGAACTTTTGATGAAATATAATGGTCAGTTGTAATATCTTTAGGAAAGTACTTAAATATGTGTTTTTGTTTTTTATCAGGAGTTGACACCATGACCTTACAGAGGAAAGGCAAATTCTCAGCTATTTAGTTCTATTTTACCATCTTACTTTCAAGTGGCATTTTTATGGGATTCCAATATGCTTTCTTCAAGACTTTCATTTCTAATTCTGGTTGATGAATGGCCATTCTGGTGGCTATGCAGACGCATTCAAGTCTCTTTGGAGAGTAATCCTGAAAATAGCAATGATTACAATTGAGCAACTTAACAATGTTTGTGGATGACTTCTTATCCAATCAAGATCAAATTATATGAATGATTTCATGTGGTATTTTCACACAATGTTCAACCAATTGGCATTCTCTTTCTATAATTATATAGTGAACATAACTAAAAGAGAGGTGTTAGCTAGTACACATGTTATGCCTCATTTTGTTCATAAATAAATTATAGATATGCAATATTTTTCAATTTACAGAATGTTCCGGATTAGGTAAAATTGACAACATAATAATAATTTAATATTGGGGGACACAAGAGGCAAAGATTTGGAAATGGTCCCTTAAAACTGGTCTACTAAGGCTAGAAGGTCTTAATGAACAAACGCTTTTCTCCCTAAAATGTCTGTTTGCACAGATATATTGAATCATATGACATTCCTGAAGCAAACACTGAAAGTATTTATTGGTTTTCAGTCTTAACTTCCTAATCAAGATTTTCAGGATCACACAGTTATGAATTCTCAGTTCTCAGTGAAGGTTTGTGATTATGATCCAGACTGAAAAGAAATATAGTTTATACCTATCTAGGGAAGTGATCAATTCAGATCTGCCCCACTGTTTTCTATGTCATCATTTAATATCAAGTTTACCTTCAGGGTCATTTCAGGTACTGTAAGTAATAGGTTTTTTTTCCTATTTTTTGGATGATTGCTTGCATGGTACAGTTGCTGTGGAATAACTTTTAAAATACTGGATATCACACAATGGACCACTGTTTCACAAACAGTGAGTAATATTATGCATTTGTATTCTAATTCTATATAATCCATGAGTCAGGCATGCTTATAGCAAATCAGCAGGACAGATTCCATTTTTAATGAAAAGAAACAACAGAATTAAATATGTTGTTATTAGGTACCTTATGTAAATTTTTATTTTAAAAATTTTATTCAAGTACATCATTCATAGATGAACCAACATAAACAATAGTGTATAGGAAAAGTTGTGAACTTACAAGACAAGCATGCTTACCATACAAAGTTTCCATATATCACCCCACTAACAACATATTACATTATTGTTTAATATTTGCTACAAATAATGAAAGAGCATCGTCAAATATGACTACTAATTAGAGTCCATATTTTACATTTGGTGTATTTACCCCTAATCCACCATATTATTAACACACCATATTTTAATTATGTATTTGTTATAGTTCATGAGAGAATTTTCTCATATTTCTTCAGTTAACCACAAAGGTTTTTATTCTAAAATTGTATTTCCAAGGTAACTTAGTTATACAAAAGGAACCAAAGAAATTCTGCAATGATTTAAGTAAGATGTTTTCCCCCTAAGTTTGTCCATGTTCTACCTAAAGAGGCATTTTGCTATTCAAACCACCTGTCTGATTTCATGTACCTATTGAGGGAGAAGTGTTATGGTGCCAAATGCATTATTTAGCACATTTGTCAAATTCTAAACTACAGCATATAGGATTTTTCCCACTTATCATGACTTTTGTAATGTTTGGTCTGAAAATGACAAAGAAAAGAAACTGTTAGAAGTTTATATATGTAATATAATATCCATTGGGGGAAGTCTAATATGTGTTTTTTTATCTTTTACAAAATTCCACTATGGTAATTTCCAACACTACAGTTTTGGAACCACTTCAAAGAATCTTCTGTTATCATATTCCAAGATTTATGACAGTAAAATTATGACGGTGATATAAATCAAAAAATGAATATTTTTTTCATTATTAGTGAGCTTTTCCTGTAAGATTTGTCCAAGTGATGGAGATTCCAAATGATTACCATTGTTTTCATAATCACACTGCAAGCTCTGTTTCTTTGGAAATATGGTTAAATGAATAGCTCCTAAGAAATGGCCACAGATAATATTTCACTTCTAACATGAAACACTTATTCAAGGGGTCACAGAGAAGGGTTTTAGACTTCCGGTTGTCTTGTGTTTTGCAGTGTCTGCCATCTAATGAATCATTTCATGGATGGATTTAATTTAATCACAATTGAGTTATAGAACAATCATGCATAAAATTCAGGTTTTTCATTATAGCCATTGGCCAATTTGATGTAATTATGAATTCCAAAAATACATATTGCTTTAGGCTTGTTAACTGGTCTGCTAATCTGGACATGATTAAATTATGATTAGGGCATTAACTGGGCCACGTCAGTAGGGCGTTGAGCCCCACCCCTTGGTGGGTGGAGGAATCAAATATAAAAGGCAAGGCAAAGGACAGAGGGAGCAGTTTTGATGTTGGAGTTTTGATGTTGGAGAGAAGGCCCCAGGACAGAGATGAGCCATTCGCCTGAGAGTTCACAGCTGACCTTGTGGAGAGAAGCAAAGCCTAGAGAGCCTAATAGTCTACAGCTGACCTTTTGGAGGAAGCAGAGGAGCTAAGCCCTGAGAGAAATGCAGCCCCGGGAAGAGAGGAATCCAAGAAGCCTGAACCGTGGCAAACGTCGGCAGCTGTCTCCTCCAACATGTAGCAATAGATTTTGGTGAGGGAAGAAACTGATGCTTTATGGCCTGGTAAATGTGAACTTCTACCCCAAATAAATACCCTTTATAAAGACCAACCAATCTCTGGTATTTCAAATTAGCACCCCTTTGGCTGACTAACACACTCATATACCATCTTATTAGCACACTGCAACTTCTCCAAAAAAATGATATAACTGAAATATCCTGCAATAAGGAAGTGTTTAAGTAAATTATCACATGTATAATAAATTTTATACTATGCAGTAATTAAAATAACAATGGAAAAATGTCTAATATGTAACATTAAATGAAAAAGTATAAAAAAGACTTGAAGAAAATTTCAAAAATAAAAGGTGTATTGTTATTTAAAAATATATATTTTAAGGAACTTGTACTGAAGGGACATGGGTAGCACCCAAGGGGAAATCAAAGCAAATATGACATTTTGTTTGGTTGTCTTACCTATTCTTTATTTGTAAGCAGATATTGAACTCATATCAAATAGACAATGAGGATTCAAAGGCCAGTTTGAAAAATAGAGTCCCTTGGCTGCCCTAGTTAAGGGAAAACATTTATGTGAATGTGAACAGAAAGTCAAATCAGCAGAAAGGAGAGAAAATACTAGGGAAATAAAAGGAAGCGTGTCCACTTAAGAGTATGAGCTTCCAAAGATTAAATCATCCAGATTTTGTTTTGTGGTTCCTGGTTGGTGGATTTCTGTTTCATGCCCTCATCTACCTGATCTAAAAGGTTGCATGGAAACTGTCTTCGTATTGAAGAACATCAGAGTCTACTTTATTCTTAATTAATAAGACTAAATGCTCCAGCAGAGAAAGCCTTCTATTTGTATAAATTTAAATGAGACACATACATATAAGACTAAAGCTCTGCGGGTTTTACTGTAATTCTAGTTGACAGTATCTGATGTATTTTCCAATGTGATTTTAATACTTTATTTCTTTTTATTCTCTTGTAAAATACAGCATTTTATGTCAGTTCCCAGGTTTTTAATTTTGCCCTAGAGCTATTTCTTAATTTCAGACTCATTTCACATCTAGAAGAGATACACAGTTTCAAAACAAGCAAATTCCATCCTAGAAAATATTATAGGAAATAATTGAGGGACAAATTTAATGGTATGGTTTTAAAATATGGACCTACACAAAGAAATGAAGAGCACCAGAAATGGTAAAAATATCAATATATGATAGTTTTTCTTCTTCACTTATAACTAAAGTAATGTATTATCATAAGAAGATTGATGGATTTAAGTTAAATATGTGTAATTATAATTTCTAATTCAACAAACAACATTAGCTAAAAGCCAGTAAGATAAAATATACTTAATCAAACCAAGTGACAGCTGAAACAAAGGAAATAGGGAACAAAGAATAGATGGCAAAAAAAAAAGCAAACAAAAAAATGTAATAATTATTGTTTAAACACATCAGTAATTGCAATTAGTCTCAATAGTAAAACACCACAATTAAAAGGCAGAAAATCTGCAACAGAATTAAAAGGCAAGCCCCAGATCCATGCTGCCTTAAAGAAATTCACTTCAAGATGTTATTCCATATTGATAAAGAGTCAGTTAAACAAGAGACATAGAAGTATTTAAAACATTAAATAAAACAAGAAAAAGAAGAGAGTTCCAAAATAATATGAAGCAAGGGAAGTGGATGTTGCTCAAGTGATTGGGCTCCTGTCTATCATATGGGAGTCCCTGGGTTCAGTTCCTGGGGCCTCATGGTGAGGGCAAGCTGGCCCTTGTCTGCTGAGACCTGACAGCCCATTCCCACACCTGGAGAGAGCTGAGGGCCCGTGCCAATGGAGAGCTGGCACAGCAAGATGATGGAGAAAAGGGAGACAAGCAGACACAGAGGAAGCACACAGTGAATGGACACAGAAAGCAGACAGTGAGCACAAGCAGTAAGGGGGGGTGTAAATAAATTAATTAAAAGAAAAAATATATATATGAAGCAAAATGATAAAAATTTTTAGGAGAAATAAATATATGAGCAATTAGAGATGGAGATTTCAATAACTGCCTCTTTACGTACCTGAGGTCAGAGAGCATATTCTGTGCATTTTTGTCATTGTGAACTTGGTGGAGACTTCCTTATGGACAAGAGTATTATATAACTTTGTAAATTATCAATATGTATTTGTAAAGAATTTATATTTTACAAATTTAGAGTATAGTGTCCCAGGAATCTAAATTTGGGCAATTTGGTAATTTACATACTCAAATTATATATGCATCTTTACTTTTTACTTTATTCTATCAGTTGTAGTGAGCCATATCTTAAACTGTTTAATTTTAACACTAATTTTATTTCTCCATTTTCTTTTGCTTGCTTTATATATTGAAATGCTATATAATTATAAGTGTAGAATGTTATGCCATCTCATTTGAATAAATATTTTAAATAAGGTTTCTAAATTCTAAAGGAAATTTTGATTATATGCCTTTGAGCATTGGTCTTCAAGTTTGATTGTCCTTTACATTATTGTTTGCACATTACCAACTACACAATACATTTTTTCTTTAGTTTCCAGTCATGTCTTTTCTTTTTATTAGAAAAATTGTAAGTTAATAGCAAAATCTTGCAGAAAATAAAGAATTCTCATATACCCCCCTATTATTTACACTGAATTATTGTGGTAACATTGTTAAAATTGTTGAAAATATATTGTTGTTATATTATTAAGTATAGTCTATGATTAAACATAGTCTGTGTATAGGGTTCACTGTGTTTTACAGACGTATAGTGTTTTTTATAAATTTTTATTTCAATAACGTATATAAAATCTAAAATTTCCCCTTTAACAGTAATACATTTCTACAATTACAAAGATATGTAATGTATAAATGCCCATTCATATATCATGGAACATAATCATTATGATTTTAATGTAAATGGTATATAATATTAATGTGCAGATAAAATCATAGTATGCAAATAATTATAATTCATCAGCTAACAATATATCAGTTTCCTGCGATAATATAAATTTTAGAAATAGTATAAGAAGTAATACTGATTTAAATGAGTGACAATCATGGTCCCAATTTACCAAAGAAAAACCATAATATTTTATTGACAAACTGTGAAAAATAAATGCTTTAGGAAATTTTTTATCCAATATGGCAAACTATTTGTCAGTCACTAGAAAGTTCTGCTTATACCTCAGTATGGATTACAGGCCTTAATATATGAGGCACATATAAAACACCCAATATAAATACATAATATCACCCTTTCATCAATTTAACATATTGTTTGTTAGATTGAGATGTATCATGAGGTAGACATAGGAAATATTTACCTCATTTTTTTCTTCTGATATGGAGAACTTAAAACCTGCTAAAAGTATTCCTAAACTTTGTAAATATAAAAATGATTTACAATTTTGTAATTTTTTTTGTTCTGAACAAAGGTAATTCTTTTTAAAAAGTATCCTTCCATATTATGAAATATAGAGAGATGCAAATTTGATCTCAATTACCAATCACACCTTCTTCTAATGTTTACATATTATTTAGAACAAAATATTTAATGTTATCTTATTATCAGCTTTCAGATGTTATTACATTATATTTTAGGGATATTTTAAATGAATGATGAATGAATGATTCTCTGTCTCTTCTAAGTACACAAAATATAAAAGAAAATTAATGTATATTTTATATTTTCTAAGTTTAAAGGATAATAAATGGAAGCACCACTTGGCAATGATGGATCCGGTATCAGAAAATATATATTTTCTAAAGGAGAAATGTTAAAATAAAATATGTTTATGCTGGAACATAATACAATCATTGTCCCTGAAAATTCAAGTCATTTCTCTTAAATTTAGAAATAGGCAAGAAGTTTAAATTTGAGGCATTTTCAATTCACCTAAATAAAGTGGGAATGTCTTGAATTAATTATCCTATCTCTTTCCTGAATAAAGCATTCTCCTCATAACTCTCTTTACAGCCTCCTTTATCTGCTTGTTCCTAAGACTATAGATAGTAGGATTCAAGAAAGGAGGGACTATAGAATAGAACACAGAGGTGATCGTGTCCTAAACTGTGGGAGATTTGGAGGGTGGCTTCATATATACAGCAGCACCTGAGCTTACATAGACACTCACCACGAGGATATGAGGGACTCAGGTGGAAAAAGCCTTCCCTTATTCTCCTCTGTTTGGAAACTTGAACACAGTATAAAATATGCAAATATAAGACATGGTTATGAAGGCAAAGCAGCCACCAACCAGCACCACAGAGACAAGAATTAAAATTTCATTGCTTAAAGTGTCAGAGCAGGAGAGCTTCAGTAGAGAGGGGACATCACAAAAGAACTGATGGATCATGTTGGACTCAAAAGGACAGCTGGAAAGTTTTGCCAGTGTGGAATCCACAGAAGGTCAGACCAATGAGTACTGGGCACAGAGTCATCTGGACACAGACCTGGGGATTCATGATCACAGGGTAATGGAGAGGCTGGCAGATGGCCACTTAGCAGTCGAGGGCCATGATGGTGAGGATCAGCAGGTCTGTGTAACCAAACAAAAGCATAAAGAAGACTTGAGATGCCCATCTAACCATGGAGATTGCCCTGTTGTCAAGCAGGAAGATGACACATGCCTTGGGAACAGTGACAGAAATGTAGCGCATGTCCAACACAGACAGATTCCTAAGGAAGAAATACATCAGGGTTTGAAGACTATGACTGAGGGTGGTTACTGCGACAATAAGAAAGTTCCCCATCAGGGTGGTCAAGTACATCAGTAGGAATAGCATGGCATGTAAGACTGTACTCCCACACATCAGAAACTCTTGTAAGCAGGAATTCAGTCACTGTGATTGAATTGTGCATTTTTAGATAATTTGCTATGGATGTGAGCAACTGAAGGTAAATAATCCCTAAAAACAGAGAAAAGAAACAGGAGGGAACAATAGCACAAGTATATTTCTAGACTCATGTTTATCCAGTTTCCTTCTCTGTATTAGATGGTAGTAAAACAATATAATTTTGACTTATTATGCTTTAATCTCCCTGCTTCATACCTTATTTTCCAGAGTGTTTTTTTGAATACCAATTTTTCATACATCTCTATCACTTATTAGCTGTAAATAAGTTTAGAGTTCAAAGGTTTGCCTGTAGGATTTATGGAGTTAATATAGCTAACTTCTATACATAATGTTCTTCAGAAGTATTTTCCAAATGTTAGCTCTATTAGTTCATGACCAAAGAGTATCTGAACAATGATAGGAGACTCATATTTTATTAGCTCTTCTATTAACTTATATGCAGTTGTAATCCATCATGTCCTCTCCAAGTGGAAACAATTATTTTATCTCTATTTTCACCCCTATCTCTTTTGTTACTCATTTCATTTGGAAAATCACTATTATGTATTTCTCTCTCTGAGATCACTGGATACATATATCTCTCCCTAGCAATCAGTTCTTAACATGTACTATTTTATACTATTTTATTTCCAAATTTGATTCTTCTTTCCCTCTCTCTCTCTCCTTATTCCCCCACCTGCCTCCCTCACCTTTTGATTCAAATATTTTATTACATCCCTTGTGGCTACATTATCTCTCTGTATGTGTTTCTCTTTCAAATATTTTAGTAGATACCTTGGGGCTTATTTTTAATCCTTCCTTAGCCTAGACACCGTAATCAACCAAAAGAGTGATACTAGCATGAGAATGTATGTATTTAGAATGTTCCATGTAGTTTACTTAACTATATACTATAATTCTAATTGTAATTACAAATTTGGATATAACATATCCCAAATTCCAATGAAAAAAGCTGGGTTACTGAAAGATCAAGGAAACTTAGTAAGCAATGGCTATGTAATTGACAAAGCATGCCTTCAAGCCACATTTTCTGCTGGGATGGCATACAGTCTTATGGTGCATTTCCTCTTCCTGTACACTGCAACAAGTTGAACTTCACTCTTTTCCACACTCCAGTCACACCTCTTGCTCAGGCTGACCATTCATTTCTATGGTTACATCCCATCTGTAAGTGCTTCAGGAGCTCTATTCAATCATGGTGATACAGAGCTTAAACACCATTCCATTTATTCCATATATATTGAATATTAAGTGGATCATTAGAATTATTCAAATCATGTTCTATATTGACCTACATATCCCACCCTTGCCTAACAGTATATGATGACTTCAACTCAAAACAATCTATTATAACCCATATTTTAACCAAATCAGCAGTGTAAAATATTTATGTTTCCCCAGCATCTTCTCTACCTCAAAATACTTTCATATATTCATTTGAAAATCATAATAAGATAAGGTTCTTAATGTAATTCCTATGTATTTTCACCCATCTTATCTGTAGTCTAGGGTACATGGGACAATCCATATTTAAGGCTAATTTGAATTCCTCTTTCATTGGTGCCAATATTTCCCATTAAATTTGCCAAGTTTTTATTTATCAGCCTCTTTGTGCACTCCTTTAATTTTTATAAACTTAGGTTCCTTTTTTCAAAAGCTCCATTTGTGCAATCCTTTTCCATGAATTTACTAACATTTTCCTCCTATATCTATCCACTAGGCTTTTCCAAACAGTGCATTATCCCTCATTTTCAGTGTTTGTCTGATATTTCACAATCTGGCTTCTTGCCAGCATTTAAGCATCTCATTCCAATAACACAGTCATCAGAATTTCAAGTGCCTTTCCCCCCTATTTTCACCTTTTTGAGCATCTGTCAGCACTGAATTATGCTACAAGGATTTCCACTACTGGAGACACATCTCTGCTCTCTGGATATTTTTTCTATATTAATACTGACAGTCCAGTCCACTAAAGATGCATGAAGGTTCAAGGTATCATTTCTCAGTAGCCATTTCCAAATTACATTCTCAGTATATTCCAGCATCTTTATTTCATGATTTAAGTCTGTCAACTTCCCTATCTTCCTTCTTGATCATCTTTTATCAGCTCTCATTTTTTCTACCATCTCTGCCTCCCTGAGGCCTGTCTTTTGAGACTTCATTCATGTTTCCTTCTTATTCCTTACACTGAATACCATTGATATCTGATAATAGTTCTGGCAAGTCACTAAGATCTAGCTCATATATAGTGTAAAAAAAAAAAAATCTGCCCTTAAGGAGCTTAGATGTAATGAATTCTTTTATGACATCCATTAGTAGGTCATTTACAGTATTTTTAAACAGAGCTCCAATATCTTAAAATTGGTAGAACTTGGATATTTGACTTAGTTATAACCCATTTTGTTATAAAATAATTAAGATCATCTTTGATGTAATACATGGTATAATCGAAAATATCCACGAAATATCTCCAATAATGCCCACCTCATTAATTTAAGATTTATAAAACAATTTCAATGAGAAGATCTCTAGAAATAGTAAAACAACTATTGAAGCATATTATTTGGGGGAAATAACTGGATGAGATATAATTCTACCTGAGATTTTGCTTCCATTTGTACAATTTGAATTTCTAGCTAAAAGTGTTTCTTAATAATATACATTTATTATATATTTCAATATTTTATACATTTCAATATTTTAGGGACCAAAACTTAACAAAGAATTATGACTTTATTGAAACTTTGATGAATTGATTCATAGTCATTAATTTCACTGCAATTATTCTTCATGTTGTTAGAAAATAGGAATAATGGTTTTAATATCTTTTCCTGAACTTATGGTAGATGTTATTTGGAGGGATCAGTATTTATTTAATATCTTCATCAAGTGACTAAGAAGAAGTATGTTGAATCTTCCATTTTGTGTAAAGAATGCCATAATTTCCTTTAAACCTGAAAATATTTAAAGAATTTCAGTAAGCTGTGACATAAATCATTTGTATTCTATACATTTGCAAAATATATGAACTGCTGATGATGGAAGAGTTAATGTATGTTTGACTCACACCTAATTCCTTGACAACCTCCCTTCTCATAAATATTACTGTAAGTCATAAATAATTAGCATGTGCTTTGCATCCCCCACAGAAAGAATTGCAAAGTCCAGTCCTAAACACTAAGCCCTAAAGAAATACAAAATTGAGGTGTTGTTTGTTCTTCAGAAGACTGGTTTTTAGGGTCTATTTGTAGTGCTCCTTGGTCCTTGGCTTATCGGTCACATGGCAATGCACATAGTGGGCTCTCCTGGCTTCTGTCTCCATCTGACTTTCACTCTGCCTATAAAGGACTCTTAAGCAAACTGGAATAAAGCTCCAACCTGATTTCAGTGGGACTTCACCTTAACTAAAGTAACATCTTGAAAATATGTTATTTACAATAGGTCCACACTCATTAGAATCAGAACATGTCCAAACTGTAGTACACAATTCAATCCACCACAAACAGTTTGAACAAAGAGTGAATACTATTTTATCACATTCAACAATAATTTTTAGGTTTCTACCTTGAAATTCCATGTGACAATGTAGCAGATTTGAAAAGTCATGTACATCAGACAAAGATATACTTTGCATCCCAACGTTGCCATTCTATTGCTTTGTAGCACTGGGGAGACCCTCTAACATCTTTTAACCTAAATTTCTTTACCCAGGTAATATGTAACAAGTCCTATTTTACGAATTTAACAATTTTAAAAGATGTCAAAGAAGAAGTACTAAGGATGGTAGCAATGTTTTAAAATGCATAAATAAAATACAAATCAATGACAATATGCTTAAGCAAACGTCTCTTGTACGTTTTCATTTACTCCATCTTAAGTTTACAGAGTGCTATTGTTTTTAACCAAGAAATGAAAAAGGAAAAGGAAAACCCAATTTGTTGCATTTACTATTACTTTTTGTTTTGCTCCAAGTAATTCGACTATATAAAATCAGTATAAAAAGTATTAAAAGCTTTTTGAAAATTTGAGTCCATTTCCTTACCTGTAGCCTGGCAGGTGCACAATAAATATTTCCTGGGGTGGCTAGAATATTGTACAGTTGCTCTCATGCCTGAAAGTACAAATGCAAATTATGCATTGCATTTTCTGCAAATAGTTGAAAGATACATTTTCAACTTGAATAATTGGAAGACATTTTCTGCATTAATATATTTCTTCATTAACTTATTCATTCACATATCAATCTAATTTTAATTTATTTTTAATTAACTCAAAAATTTAAAATAATTTTGGATGATTTATATGCAAACACTGGTCTGGAAGCAGTGGGATGAATAATGAAAAAATGCTTACATGCCCTTTTCATGAGATGCTATGACAAAATCCTAGAATTACACCTGAAATATAAGGAATTATGTTCACAGTTATTTTATGTCAGAGATGCACTGATTCACTTTGAATAAGTGGAACAGTCTTTGGCATAGGTTGGCAAAATGAAACTCATAGGCAAATATTCATAAAATCATTAATTGGATTGCAAAAATATGCATAAAACAATATTTCCACTTTGTAGATAACCACAAACCCCATCACTAAATTTACTTAACTATCAATAGATTTTAGCAGTCTTCATTCCTGAAGCTCTAAGCAGCAAGCAGAGATACCCCTGTCCCTGCCCACATTGCTGGAAACAGCTCCATCCATTGTTTATATATGATCACTCTTCCTAGAAATTCTGACTTGCCTATATGTTACTTAAATGAAGAACTAGCAATTCTCATAAAAGTTCTGGAATGAACAATTTTAATGTAATGAATTAAAAACAAGACATTGGTCTCATTATGCAAATACTTTGCTACCTACATTTTCTATTCTAGTTCTATTAGAAGTGTCTCTCAACAAATCACTGAAGAGTGCACGAAAGGTGTGGGGTCAAGGAGAAGGAAAAAATAAACTAATAACAAAAATACTCACAAGATAAAATTGTCTTCTTATGACGTACAGGCAAGTCAGGATTTCTAGGAAGGGTAAAATCTTATTTTAAGGGCAAGCAAGCACAAGTGGGAAGATTTGCTGATATACTGAGAGGAGTCACTCTGTTTATAACAGGTGCCTCTGTGTTCAGTTCCAGATGGCCTTAAGGAAAACCTATGAGTGCACAGTTCTTGGCATCTATAATAGACATTGCCCAGAGGCAACTTGTGGATAATTGATGGCAGATAATGAGAGAAAAGGACATAAATAAAATGTGTACATGAAAACAAATTTTGTTTTCAAGAAATATTAGCATCTGTGAATCTATGTATTGTTCAAGTTTATACATCTCTGATTTTTGCTCATGTTTTATATACTGACTGTGTTCTATATACATATCCAACTATAATTTTGGATGTTAAAATGTTCTCTTTTGTGTTTTATCATTTTGTGCAACACATATATTTAAGAAATGTTAGTAGGCATATAAAAATTTGGCATTCTCAGCTATTTCTATTGAATTGAACCATTTATCATAATGCAAAATATCTCTTAACATTTTGTTATCTTCTGGTCTTAAGGCTTGTAATTATTGAAAAGGATATCGCTATTCAGCCATACTAGATATCATTTGGTTTGTGTTTACATTATTTTTATTTTCCTATTTCTTTTAGATTTTATTTTCAACATATATAATCTTTTTAATTTAAATGTAATTTTTTATCAACAACATAGGGTTTGATTGGGTTATTTTTTCATTTTTTAAAAATTTTATTGAAATATATCATTCATACATCCATATACGTAAACAAAAAGTATATGGTAAAAATTGTGAACTTACAATACAAAAATGCATCACAGCATACAAGGGTCTATTACATCACCCCATCACCAACATCTTGCATTGTGAAATACTTGTTACAAATTATGCAAGAATATCATCAAAATATTACTACTAACTAGAGTCCATATGTTACATTTGGTGTATTTTTCCCCCAAACTACCTTATTATTATTTTTGATATATTTTATGACAGAAGTTGTGAACTTACAAAACAATCATGCACATGTGTAGAATTCCCATGCAACACCTCTTCACCAACACACCACACCGTGGTGGAAGATTTGGTACGGATAATGAGATAATATCATCAGACTATTATCACCAAATGTGGTCTAAAGTATACTTTTGGCATTCTTTTTTTCACAACTCCCCATTATCAAAACAGTACATCTGTGGCATTGATGCAAAATTATTACATTATTGCTGTTAACCACAGTCCATAGGTCACACCAAATGTATTTTTCCCATGCTTCTCCACATTCCCACCACCCTGCAATAGTGACATATGTCTGTTCTAGCAAACAGAAGGACACTCTTGCATCTGTACCATCAACCACTTTTCTCATCAACCTCTGGGTTCACTATGTTATTCAGTCCCTAGGTTATTCTATAATTTTCTATCAATTGACATTTACATTCCTAAACTTCCCTTTTCAGCCACAATCCCATTTCTAAACCAGCTGTTACTATAATGTGTTACATCAACTCTATCTAATTTCACACTTTTACAGTCAAGTTAATTAAAACTTCTAATTACATTAAGCATCAGAAGTTCTTCTCAGGCCTCCTCTTATCTCCTAATAACCTATATTCAAGGTTTTAACTCCATGCATTTTTATTTGGTATTTAATTCATATTATTGAGACCATGCGATATTTCTCTTTTTATGTCTAGCTTACTTCACTTAGCATAATGCCTTCAAGATTAATTCATGTTATCATATGTGTGCCAATTTCATTTCTTCTTACTGCAGCATTGTATCCATTGTATGTATATACCACATTTTGTTTATCCATTCATAGGTTGATGGACACTTGGGCTGTCTCCATTTTTTGGCAATTGTGGATAATGCCATTATTAATATTGCTGTGCAGATGATTGTTCATGTCACAGTTTTCAATACTTCTGGATATATTCCTAGTAGAGGAATTGCTGGATAATATGGCAGTTCTATATTTAGCTTCCTGAGGAACTGCCAAACTGCCTTCCACAGAGGCTCCACCATTCTACATTCCCACAAACAGGGAATGGTTGTTCCTATTTCTTCACATCCTCTCCAGCCCTTGTTGTTTTCTGTTTTCTTAATAATGGCCATTCTATGCAGTGTAAGATGATAATTCATTGTCGTTTTGATACACATTTCCCCAATAGTTAGTGATATAGAACATTTTTGATGAGCTTTCTGGCCATTTCTATTTCCTCTTGAGAGAACTGTTTATTTAAATATATTGCCCATTTTTAATTGGATTGCTTGCTCTTTTATAATTGAGTTGTGTGATCTTTTTATATAGAATGGAAATGAAATTCTTAGCAGATATGTTGTTTCCAAATATTTTCTCCCATTGAATGGGCTCCCTGTACAGCTTCTTGATGAAGTCCTTTGAATCCCAAAAGTGTTTAAGTTTGAGGAGGTCCCATTTATCCATATTTTCTTTTGTTGCTTGTGCGTTTAGTGTTGGGTTTAAGAATGTACCACCTACCACTTGGTCTTGAAGATGTTTTCTTATCATTTATTCTAGGACCTTTATGGTTCCTGTTTTTATATTAGGTCTTGGATTCATGTTGAGTTCATTTTTGTATAAGGTGTGAACTAGTGGTCCTTTTTCTTTATTTTTGATATTGATATCCAGTTCTCCCAGCACTATTTGTTGAATAGACTGTTCTACCCCAGCTGAGTGGATTTAATAGGCTTGTCAAAAATCACTTGACCATAGATGTGAGGGTCAGCTTCTGAACCATCAATTCATTTCCATTTGTATATGCATCTATTTTTATGCCAGTACCATGCTGTTTTTACCAAAGTAGCTAAGTAATATGATTTAAAGTCTGGAAGTGAGAGTCTTCCAACTTTGGTTTTCATTTTTAAGATGTTTCTGCCTATTCAAGGCCCCTTAAACTTTGAAATAAGTTTGATACTTGTATTTTCCATTTGTTTAAACAATGCTGGTGTAATTTTTAGTAGATTAGATTGACTGTATATCAATTTGGGTAGAATTAATATCTTAATGATATTTAGTCTTCCAATCCATGAGGATGGAATAGTCTTGTAACTATTTAGGTCTTTGTGAATTTCTTTTAGCAATATATTTTAGTTTTCTGAATACAAGTGCTTTATATTCTTGGTTAAGTTTATTCTTAAATATTTCATTCTTTTCATTGCTATTTTAAATGGATTTTTTTCCTGATTTCCTCTACAGATTGAGAATTATTAGTGTATATAAAACCTACTGATTTTTGTGTATTGATCTTGTATCCTGACACTAGTATAATCATTTATTCTAGCAGCTTTGTTGTAGGTTTTTTGGGACTTTGTAGACACAGGATCATATCATCTGCAAATACTGCAAGTTTTACATCTCCCTTTAGGATTTAGGTGCTGTTTTTTTTTTTTTTTTCTTGCCTGATTCTTCTAAATAGAACTTCTAGCACCATATTGAACAACAGTGGTAACAGTGTGCATTCTTCCTTGTTGCCAATCTCATCAGGAAAGCTTTCAGGCTTTCATCATTTAAGACAATGTTAGATGTGGATTTTTCATATATGGCCTTTATCATGTTGAGAAAGTTTCCTTCAATTCCTATCTTTTATAGTATTTTTATCAAGAAATGATGTATTTTGTCTAATGTCTTTTCTGCATCAATAAATAGGATCATGCAATTTTTGTTCTTTGATTTATTAATATGGTCTATTATACTAATTGATTTTCTTGTGTTGAACCACCTTGCATGCCTTGTATAAAACCCACTTGATCATGAAGAATAATTATTTAATGTGTTGTTGGATTTGATTAGCAATTATTTTTTTTGAGAATTTTTGCATGCATATTCATTATGGAAATGGGTCCCTAATTTTCTTTTTTTTAAATGTCTTTATCTGGTTTCAATATTAGGGTGATAGTACATCATAGAATGAGTCTGGTAACATTCCTTCTTGTTCAATTTATTTTGGAAGAGCTTGAATAAGATTGGTATTAAATCTTCTTTGAATGCTTGATGGAACTCACCTGTGAAACCATCTGGTCCTGGGTTTTTCATTTTGGGGAGTTGTTTGATGTCTGTTTCAATCTCTTTATGTGGGATTGGATTGTTAGGGTTTCTATTTCTTAAGTTGATTTTACATTCCTAGGAATTTTTCCATTTCGTATCCATTGCCTAGTTTTTTGGCATACAATTGTTCATAGTATCCTGTTATGATTTATTTTATTTCTATGGGGTTAGTAGCATTGTCCTCATTTTCATTTTTTATTTAATTTATTTGCATCTTCTCTCTTTTTTTCTTTGTCAGTCTAGCTAAACGTTTGTTTATTTTGTTAATCTTCTCAAAGAACCAACTTTTGGTTTTGTTGAATCTCTCTGTTTTTCTGTTGTTCTCAATTTCATTTGTTTCTGCTCTGATCTTTGTTATTTCATTTATTTTACTTGTTTGGGATTAGTTTGCTGTTCTTTTCACAGTTCTGTGCATGGAGGCCACTGATTTTAGCTCAATTTTCCTTTTTTAATATAAGCATTGAGGGCTATAAATTTCCCATTCAGTACTGCCTTTACTGTATCTCATAGGTTCTGATATTTTGTGTTCTTGTTTTCATTCATCTCAAGATACTTATTGATTTGTTTCTAATTTTCTTCTTTGACCCACTGATTATTTAAGATTGTCTATTTTAATCTCCATATATTTGTGAATTTTCCATTTATCTCCCTCTTGTTGACTTCCTACCTTATTCCATTAT